>WNGS01167372.1:3733259-3744882 GCA_020271785.1 Procambarus virginalis | reverse complement strand
TATATATATATATATAAAATATAAATAAAATATTATATATATTATAATATATATATATATATATATATATATATATATAGCAAACAAGCCTAAATGGTCCCCAGGAATAGATACAACTGAAAACTCACACCCAGAAGTGACTCGAACCCATACTCCCAGGAGCAACGCACAACTGGTATGTACAGGGACGCCTTAAACCACTTGACCATCACGACCGGACAAAGGAAGTGATAGCCGAGGCTATATGAACCACTTCCCCGCCGGCACTCGGATGGTTATCTTGGGCATAGCATTTTATCAAATCACCTCATTTTTGGGGCAACACGTGAGGAACACAAATGCAAACAAGCCTGAATGATCCCAGGACTAGATACAACTGAAAACTCACACCCCAGAAGTGACTCGAACCCATACTCCCAGGAGCAACGCAACTGGTATGTACAGGGACGCCTTAAACCATTGACCATCACGACCGGACAAAAGGAAGTGATAGCCGAGGCTATATGAACCACTTCCCCGCCGGCACTCGGATGGTTATCTTGGGCATAGCATTTTATCAAATCACCTCATTTTTGGGGGGCAACCGTGAGGAACACAAATGCAAACAAGCCTGAAAGGTCCCCAGGACTAGATACAACTGAAAACTCACAACCCAGAAGTGACTCGAACCCATACTCCCAGGAGCAACGCAACTGGTATGTACAGGACGCCTTAAACCACTTGACCATCACGACCGGACAAAAGGAAGTGATAGCCGAGGCTAATGAACCACTTCCCCGCCGGCACCGGATGGTTATTGGCATAGCATTTTATCAAATCACCTCATTTTTGGGGGCAACACGTGAGGAACACAAATGCAAACAAGCCTGAAAGGTCCCCAGGACTAGATACAACTGAAAACTCACACCCAGAAGTGACTCGAACCCATACTCAGGAGCAACGCAACTGGTATGTACGGGACGCTTTAAACCACTTGACCATCACGACCGGACAAAAGGAAGTGATAGCCGAGGCTATATGAACCACTTCCCCGCCGGCACTCGGACCGGCACTTTGTCCGGTCGTGATGGTCAAGTGGTTTAAGGCGTCCTGTACATACCAGTGCGTTGCTCCTGGGAGTATGGGTTCGAGTCACTTCTGGGGTGTGAGTTGTCAGTGAGATATATTTATATATATAATATATAGATATATATATATATTATATATTATATATATTGCATGCACGAGTTTGGGTGGATATAAATAGAAACTGCCATCGGCTGACCAAAAGAGTTGTTTTTGCAGTTTCGATAATTATTTTGTTCTCTCGTTTTCCCCTTTGTATGTTAGCACTGCATTGGTTAGTGTAAGAGAAGAGAGAGAGGCTGACAGTGACAGTGCGAGTGTTTAATGATAAGATGGGTCGTAGAGGACCATAGCAACAGTAGCCGCAGCCTAATCACGATTCTCCAACTCGTTCAAGAACGAAGTGTCTTTGATCTTGATAACTTTGTTAAGTGGCAGCGCTCAAGTACATCTTCACGAGAAACACAAGACTCACAACAAACCTACCCCTTTAAATTCAAGATAAAGGCTATCGTTGCTCCTAACAACCGACTCTGCCCCTTGATCTAATATGTGCCCTAAAGTGTTATCACGTGAGCAATAACGCACGTATCCACGCGTCGTGATCTCTGATGGAACTGTAACAGAAATTCGTATGGACACATGCGGTAATGTCACCTTCAGTTATCTTCACTTGTAGATACAATAGAATAAAAAATACTATAAATTCAGCACGCCAACATCAATCAAGAACTCACACAACTGAGTAATAATGTAGCCATAGAGGTGTATCAGCGTCATCGCAGCCTACTACTTCATTCAGCCCAAAACCATCCATAATCCATCGTGTGTCCAGAGCTCCACACCAGCCTGTGCAGGCATTCATGCTGGTATTTACCCATGACCTTGTCTGAGACGCTATCTGAATAAACGCACCTGTATTCTTCCCTGATTACGGGCTCACTATAGCCCGTGCTACATGGACATTTTGTTCTGTGTATCTGAATCTAAAACAACAACAATCTTCTCTAAATCACATGTAAGACAACACTGTCATTGAATATACTGTATAGTATTAGTCTTAATATTTTTATGTTTTTGGTGAAGGAAGGGAGGAGAGGAGAGAGGGTGCTGGGCCGAAGCTGCAATAACCGGTTATTCTCTTTTGTGAATATAGCACTCATTATACAGTGTAAATATTTGTTATAGTCACAACTTACATCGATCGTTTGCAGTTAGTGTAAAAAAATTTTTAACGTTAATGGGTCACTCATAATATTAAAGGTTACTCCTCATATAATATTCCAAGTAACTGTTGTAACTTGTCCTTCGCTGTAACAAAGTACGTATGTAATATAGTGCTTTTAGTTTGTAGCGAGTAAGCATTATACTCGTTCCAATCTCTCATTACCTTAATGGCAAACTCATTAGCACTAATTATGACTACTCAAATCTTTTCCCTAATTGCAAGTAACATTCCTTCCTTCCTTCTATTGGAGGAAGCTGAGGTATAGTCCAATAATATAAGCAGTCAAGAAGCGAGTAAGACCAGTATAATTTCCATAGTGATTCGGTTAACTTCAGTACAGAAGCTTCGGGGTTACCACACCTCTTCAACACAAGAATGTACACTCGGCATATGCAGTTCTAATCGACTCCGAGACACTCCAGCTTCGACACAGAGCAGACAGCAGACTACGACCGCATCGAGTTTAGACACTCACCACCCATAGAATTTAGTCACTCACCATTCCCCATCGACCGCCACCCTCTCCCGCATAGAGCTCCGCGACTCCGGCCTCACTCGGCTCCCTGCTCTGCTCCAAGCTCCGTTTCAACGTCTATGACACTGCCAACAACCGACTGCTGTAATCAGTCTGCTAAATAAATAAGAAACCCACTAAACACTGTTTATATATTCTACCCAACAACGCAACATAATCATATATTACAAGTTCCTATTCTGTTAATGTTCATAGTTCCCCCCTGTGGTAGATTTACAGTTATCAGCTATCACCGGGTACCAACCCTTCCTCACGTGCCATAGTACGTCCCACAGTACCCTTCCCAGCGCCGTGCATAGCATAATAGTCCGTTTGCTCCAATTTTAATGATAATTGTTTTTCTCCAGTCACATTCTGGTGTGAAGTTTCCGTACTATTTTCCATCCTATTCGAATATGATGGATCAGCTATATCTCGTTGAAGGCTCGTAGTTTAGTTCTGAGAAATCTTGGTAGTTTTCAGTAAATTATAATAATTATTCATCGAATTATTATTTTGTAAATATTTCAATTGGCGCTAAAGTAAGATATATACAATAGATTATGCTCTGTTCAAATTGAAAAAAATAATCGTATATAATGTAATATAGAAAACGAATATGGTATGGTACACCACACTGCCGCCAACATGATGGGAATGTATTTGGTTCCAGTACTGCCCATAGGATGGGTATGGGGTCCACTACCACCCACAGAACAAGTATGGGGTCCACTACCGCTCTCAGGATCGGTATGGGGTTTACTACCACCCACAGGATGAGTATGGCGTCCACTTCCATCCACAGGATGGGTGTGGGGTTCACTATCATCTAAGGATGAGTATGGAGTCCACTACCAGGTGTGGGATGAGTATGGGGTCCACTATTGCCTACAGGATGGGTAATGGGTCCACTACCATCCACAGGATGGTTATGGGGCTTACTACCACCCACTAGATGGATATGGGGGTCCACCGCCCAGACGATGGGCATACGGTTCACTACCGACCACAAAATGGGCTTGGGGTCGTCTACCGCCCACACGATGAGTATGGGGGTCCACAACCGCTATCAGGATGTGTATATGGTCCATTACCGCCTACAGGATGGGAATGGGTTCCACTGCTGCTCACAGGATGAATATGGGGTCCACTACTACCCACATGATGAGGATGGGGTCCACTACTGCCCACAGGAGGGGTATGGGGTCCACTACCACCCACAGGATAGGTATGGAGTCCACTACCACCCAAAGGACAGGTATTGGGTCCATTACCATTCAAAGGATAGGTATGGAGTCCACTACCACCCACAGGATAAGTATAGGGTCCACTACCACGTGTTGAATGGGTATGAGGTCCACTTCCATCCACTATCACCCAGAGGATGGGTGTTTGGTCCACTACCGCCCACAGGATTGGTAAGGGATTCCCTACCGCCCACAAAATGGGTATGGGGTCCACTGCCGCCCACAGGATGAGTATGGGTTCCACTATCGCCACAGAATCTAATCTATCAACAATCCCGTGACCCAAGGCGATATGTGCGCCAGGCGTCGTACAACCGGACAGTTGAAGAGGGATGTCTAACGGCAGTAGCAAAGCCAAAACACGAAAACAGAACGTGATCGGGCGGCTCCCAGGCGGAGGTGTCCAGACGTCCGCCCGTCGTCAAGGTTGAACCAGGAGTCCCTTTAGCGCAATCGCCTCCTCACGTCACCTCTGTGAACATAAACGTCATTAGCTAGACAGACAGCATACTGGGTGACATTAGGATAATACCCTTCCACCGGGGAACTGAAATTGTAACTGCATGGACAACCTACAGAGCGTTGATATCATTATGCCACCCACCAGAGGTCATCATCATCACCGACCTCACCTCGTAACTGAGGTATGAACCAGGAGTTTTCACCGACGCCACACCACCACCAACAGATGGTGTTGTCTGCATCGCACCTAATACCAGGGAGTTGGGATGCAGGTCCATAGATGGCGCCGAAATCGCTACTCCACACTCCAGCAACAGTGCTGATACCATAACACACATACATACATACATACATACATACATACATACATACATACATACATACATACGTACATACATACATACATACATACATACATACATACATACATACATACATACATACATACATACATACATACATACATACATACATACATACATACATACATACATGAGGCCAGACACAGGATACAGAATAGGAGATGAAGTACTTAATGAAACGGACAGAGAGAAAGATCTAGGAGTTGATATCACACCAAACCTGTCTCCTGAAGCCCACATAAAAAGAATAACGTCTGCAGCATATGCAAGGCTTGCTAACCTCCTGAACAGCGTTCAGGAACCTGTGTAAGGAATCATTCAGAATCTTGTACACCACAATGGTAAGACCAGTCCTGGAGTATGCGGCCCCAGCATGGAGCCCGTACCTTGTCAAGCACAAGTCGAAGCTGGAAAAAGTCCAAAGGTATGCCACTAGAATAGTCCCAGAACTAAGAGGCATGAGTTACGAGGAAAGGCTGCGGGAAATGCACCTTACGACACTGAAAGACAGAAGAGTAAGGGGAGACATGATCACAACCTACAAAATCCTCAGGGGAATTGAACGGGTAAACAAGGATGAACTATTCAACACTGGTGGTACGTGAACAAGGGGACACAGGTGGAAACTGAGTATCCACATGAGCCACAGAGACGTTAGAAGGAACTTTTTCAGTGTCAGAGTAGTTATCGGATGGATGCATTAGGCAGTGATGTGGTGGAGGCTGACTCCATACACAGTTTCAAATGTAGATATGATAGAGCCCAGTAGGCTCAGGAACTTGTACATCGGTTGATTGACAGTTGAGAGGCGGGACCAAAGAGCCAAAGCTCAACCCCCGCAAGCACAAATAGGTGAGTACATACATACATACATACATACATACATACATACATACATACATACATACATACATACATACATACATACATACATACATACATACAGATCATTGAGTACCTGGCAGAGCAATGAATTATCTCCCCCAAAAAAGAACTGGGAAACAAAGGGCTCACGTACCGAAAAGGAAATTATGAGGAGATGAGAAAATTCCTAGGGACACAAAACTCACAACTAAGTCCGTACAAGACATGATGGACTATGTCACACAAAAGTGTCAGGAGGCAGTAAACTGGTTTATCCAGGACCGACAGGAAAAAGACGAGAAGCAAAAGAAGAATCCATGGTTTAATAGGGTATGTATGAAAGCAAAGGAACTGAACAAAAGGGCGTGGAGGAACTTCCGTAATAACAGAACACCAGACAGTAGAGAGAGATACCAGAGAACCAGGAACGAGTATGTTAGTGTGAGAAGAGAAGCTGAGAAAAAGTATGAAAATGATATAGCTAATAAAGCCAAGACCGAACCAAACCTACTACACAGTCACATCAGGAGGAAAACAACAGTGAAGGAGCAGGTGATGAAACTTAGAACGGGTGAGGACAGGTACACAGAGAATAACAAAGAGGTGTGTAAGGAACTCAACAAGAGATTCCAGGAGGTCTTTACAATAGAACGAGGAGAAGTCACTGCACTAGGAGAGGGCGCAGTAAACCAGGCGACCTTGGAAGGGTTCGAAATTACTAGAGATGAGGTTAAGAGGCATCTGTTGGATCTGGACGTGAGGAAGGCTGTTGGGCCGGATGGAATCTCACCATGGGTATTGAAAGAGTGTGCAGGAGCACTTTGTTTGCCACTCTCCATAGTGTATAGTAGGTCACTAGAAACAGGAGACCTACCAGAAATATGGAAGACTGCTAATGTAGTCCCAATATACAAAAAGGGTGACAGACAAGAGGCACTCAACTACAGGCTAGTGTCCTTAACTTGAATACCATGCAAGGTGATGGAGAAGATCGAAAAAGAAAACACCTAGTAACACATCTGGAGAGAAGGGACTTCGTGACAACCCATCAACATGGGTTCAGGGAGGGTAAATCTTGCCTTACAGGCTTAATAGAATTCTATGATCAGGTGACAAAGTTTAAGCAAGAAAGAGAAGGATGGGCAGACTGCATTTTTTTGGACTGTCGGAAAGCCTTTGACACAGTACTACATAAAACGCTGATGCATAAACTGGAGAAACAGGCAAGAGTAACTGGTAGGGCGCTCCAGTGGATAAGGGACTACCTAAGCGATAGGAAGCAAAGAGTTACCGTGAGAGGTGAGACCTCAGATTGGCGTGAAGTCACCAGTGGAGTCCCACAGGGCTTTGTACTTGGACCTATCCTGTTTCTGATATACGTAAATGATCTCCCAGAGGTCATAGACTCATTCCTCTCAATGTTTGCTGACGACGCCAAAATTATCAGAAGGATTAAGACAGAGGAGAACAGCTTGAGGCTTCAAGAAGACCTGGACAAGCTGCAGGAATTGTCGAACAAATGGTTGTTAGAGTTTAACCCAAGCAAATACAATGTAATGAAGATAGGTGTAGGGAGCAGGAGAACAGATACAAGATATCATTTGGGAGATGAAATCCATCAAGAGTCTAAGAGAGAGAAAGACCTGGGGGTTGATATCACGCCAGATCTGTCCCCTGAAGCTCATATCATGAGGATAACATCAGCGGCATGTGCCACGTTGGCTAACATAAGGATGGCCTTTAGAAACCTATGTAAGGAATCTTTCAGAACTTTGTATACCACATATGTCAGACCAATCCTGGAGTATGCGGCTCTAGCATGGAGTCCATATATAGTCAAGCATAAGATTAAACTGGAAAAGGTTCAAAGGTTTGCCACCAGACTAGTTCCCGATCTGAGGGGTATGAGCTACGAGGAGAGACTACGGGAATTAAACCTCACGTCACTGGGAGACAGAAGAGTTAGAGGGGACATGATCACCACATACAAGATTCTCAGAGGAATTGATAGGGTAGATAAAGAAAGGCTATTTACCACAAGGGGCACACGCACTAAGGGACACTAGTCTAGAGATGAAGTGGAAAAAATGCTCAAGGAGCTAAGCAATTGGTCCAGATGGAGTTTCACCATGGGTTCTGAGAGAATGTGCACCTGAGCTCAGCATTCCACTTCAACTGATTTTTCAGGCATCCCTGTGTACAGGAGTTGTAGCTGATGTGTGGAAAAAGGCTAACATAGTTCCAATCTACAAAAGTGGAAACAGGGAAGACCCCCTTAATTATAGACCTGTATCATTGACAAGTGTAATAGTCAAAATATTGGAAAAAATAATTAAAACTAAATGGGTAGAACACCTGGAGGAAAACGATATAATATCAGACAGACAGTATGGTTTTCGATCTGAAAGATCCTGTGTAATGAACTCGCTCAGTTTTTATGATCGAGCAACAGAGATTTTACCGGAAAGAGATGGTTGGGTTGACTGCATCTACCTAGACCTAAAAAAGGCTTTCGACAGAGTTCCCCATAAAAGGTTATTCTGGAAACTGGAACATATTGGAGGAGTGACAGGTAAGCTACTAACATGGATGAAAAATTTCCTAACTGACATAAAAATGAGGGCCGTAATCAGAGGCAAGGTATAGGATTGGAGGAATGTTACGAGTGGAGTACCACAGGGTTCAGTTCTTGCACCGGTAATGTTCATTGTCTACATAAACGATCTACCAGTGGGAATACAGAATTACATGAACATGTTTGCTGATGATGCTAAGATAATAGGGAAGATAAGAAACCTAGATGATTGTCATGCCCTTCAAGAAGACCTGGATAAAATAAGTATATGGAGCAACACTTGGCAAATGGAATTTAATGTAAATAAATGCCATGTCATGGAATGTGGAATTAGAGAACATAGACCCCACACAACCTATAAATTATGTGAGAAATCTTTAAAGAATTCTGACAAAGAAAGAGATCTAGGGGAGGTTATAGATAGAAAACTGTCACCTGAGAACCACATTAAGAACATTGTGCGAGGAGCCTATGCTACACTTTCTAATCTCAGAATTGCTTTTAGATACATGGATGGAGAAATACTAAAGAAATTGTTCACGACTTTTATTAGACCAAAGCTGGAATATGCAGCGGTAGTATGGTGCCCATATCTTAAGAAGCACATCAACAAACTGGAAAAGGTGCAACGACATGCCACTAAGTGGCTCCCAGAACTGAAGGACAAGAGCTACGAGGAGAGGTTAGAGGCATTAAATATGCAAAAACTAGATGATAGAAGAAAAAGAGGCGATATGATCACTACGTTCAAAATAGTAACAGGAATCGATAAAATTGATAGGGAAGAATTCCTGAGACCCGGAACTTCAAGAACAAGAGGTCATAGATTTAAACTAACGAAACAACCCTGCCGGAGAAATATACGAAAATTCACTTTTGTAAACAGAGTGGTAGACGGTTGGAACAAGTTAAGTGAGAAGGTGGTGGAGGCCAAAACCGTTAGTAATTTCAAAGCATTATATGACAAAGAGTGCTGGGGAGACGGGACACCACGAGCGTAGCTCTCATCCTGTAACTACTTTTAGGTAATTATACTTAGGTAATTACACAGGTGGAAATTGAGAGCCCAAATGAGCCATAGAGACGTTAGAAAGAATTTTTTTCAGTGTAGGAGTAGTAGACAAATGGAATGCATTAGGAAGTGATGTGGTGGAGGTTGACTCCATACACAGTTTCAAGTGTAGATATGATAGAGCCCAGTAGGCTCAGGAACCTGTACATTAGTTGATTGACAGTTGAGAGGCGGGACCAAAGAGCTAGAGCTCAACCTCCGCAAGCACAACTAGTTAAGTACAACTAGGTAAGTACGTATATACATACATACATACATACACATACATACATACATCATACATCATACATCCCCCACCCAGAAGTGCCAGAAAGCTGCAGACAGGTTTATCCCGACTCAAAAGGAGAAAAATGAAAAGCAACAGAAGAATCCAATGTCCAATCAGGAAAGTAAGGTAGCGAAGCAATTGCGTACATAACATGAAAAAACTGCAGGAACAACAGAACACCAAAGAGTAGAGTAGGGAGAGATACTCTGAAGTACTCATTACCGGTCCTCTGGTAAGGAGAGAAGCAGAGAGAGACAGTGTGAAAATTACATCGCAAATAAAGCTAAGACCAGTCTCCGTGGCGTAGTGGTAAGACACTCGCCTGGCGTTCCGCGAGCGCTTTGTCATGGGTTCGTATCCTGGCCGGGGGGATTTACTGGGCTCAAATCCTTAACTGTAGCCTCTGTTTAACTCAACAACAAAATGGGTACTTGGTTGTAACAACGATTCTTCGCGGTGGGGGTCGTATTCCAAGGACCTGCCCGAAACACTATACGTACTAGTGGCTGTACAAGAATGTAACAACTTTTGTATATATCTCAAAAAAAATGAAAAAAAAGACCCAACCAAATTGTTCCATAACCACATCAGGAGGAAAACAGCAGTGAAGGAACAAGTGATGAAACAGAAAAACGGGGAGAACAGATACACAGAGAATGACAAGGAAGTGTGTGAAGAACTCAACAAGAGATTCCAGGAAAGTCTTCACCATAGAACAAGGAGAAACCCCTGCACTAAATGAGGCGGCAACAAACCAAGCAACTTTGAGGAATTTGAGCTCACCATTCATAAGGTCAAAAGGAATCTGTGGGAGCTGAATGTGACAAAGGCTGTTTGGGCTGATAGAATCTCAGATAGAATGGATACTAAAAGAGGGCGCAGAAGCACTAAGTGTGCCACTCTTTATGGGTATTATTTATTTATGTTTTATTTATATTAATTTATTTATTTATTTATTCATATACAAGAAGGTACATTGGGAATGTGAGAATATATAATATGGTAATTACAATCTTGTAAAGCCACTAGTACGCGCAGCGTTTCGGGCAGGTCCTTAATCTAAGAAAATTTTTAGTAGGTAAATACTAGCAAAAATTAAAAAAGAAATGATAAACAGTTACATGGCAAGAAAAGAAAAAAAAATGAGAGAAAATTGTAGGTACAGTATAATAAAGCACTTAGGTAGCTAAGATTGATTGCAATGAAAGCTTGAATGGTAGTTGACAAAATTTGGTAGGCACAATACAGCAAATGGCTAGCACATAAAGGAAGACAGCAATGAAACACAATGATAAGGTTGTTGGGTTAAATACATAAGAATTAGGAGATTGGGTAACACTAGATACAGAGCAAAATATAAAGCTCAGTGTAGGAAACTAAGAAGATGAAATAAGTACTTTTTGGTTTTGTTTTTAAATAAGGCAAAAGTTTTACAGTTTTTCAATTCACTAGGGAGTGAGTTCCATAGACTAGGTCCCTTAATTTGCTTAGAGTGTTTACACAGATTAAGTTTGACCCTGGGGATATCAAAGAGATATTTATTTCTGGTGTGGTGATAATGGGTCCTATTACATCTGTCCAGAGAGAGTTTCAGAGCATGGTTTGCATTAAGAACAGGGTTTTGTAGATGTAGTTGACACAGGAGATGTGTGGAGGGAGTTAATATTTAGCAAGTTTAGGGATTTAAACAGGGAGCCGAGTGTTGTCTGAAAGCAGAGTTAGTTATTATTCTGATAGCAAATTTTTGCTGGGTGATGATGGGCTTAAGGTGGTTTGCAGTGGTAGACCCCCATGCACAGATACCATAATTAAGATAGGGGTAGATTAGAGCATAATAGAGAGAGGGAGAGCAGGTTAGGAAAAATATCTGATTTTGGAGAGTATACCAACTGTCTTAGAGACTTTCTTAGTTATGTGTTGAATGTGGGTGCTGAAGTTGAGTCTCTTGTCTAGGGAATAGGCCAAG
>WNGS01167372.1:3715648-3732259 GCA_020271785.1 Procambarus virginalis | reverse complement strand
ACTATACTTACAACCAAGGTAACCCCGACAGTGGCGTTCTTGCCAGGTTTAAGCATTTAGGATTAATGTACTGCTACTTGCCCCACGCTCACGCACCCGTACCCCGACATTGGCGACCTCGCCAGGATTCGATAAGGATAAACGTCAGGATAACGATCAAGATAACGGTTGCGATTGTGGTACTTTGCAGTGGTATTAGATATCAGGTACAGATTATCACTCATAGCACAAGATGGAGGATGAGAAGGTAACAAGGTTCATGACACTAGGGATGAGCAGGTGTTGGAGGATTGCACCAAGGCACAGCTGCAGTTGGTAGCTGACCACTTTGGGATAAAGTTGAGATCTTCCAAGGTGGGAGAGAGGAGGCTCGAGATCATGGCACAGCTCAGGGCACGAGATGAGGTTTTGGGAGAGGAACGGCCACAGACACCTGCCAGCGTAGGAGAAAATTTGAGCGTTGGTGGAAGCTGTAGGGGATCCAGCGGCAGCAGGCGCAGTGTCAAGCTGGAGATAATGAAGCTGCAACTGGAGGCACAGCTGCGCAAGGAAGAACGAGAAGCAGAAGCTCAGCTGAAGCATGAGGAGCGAGAAGCACAGCTGCGAAGGGAAGAACAAGAAGCACAGCTGAAACGAGAAACGAGAGGCACAGCTGAAACGGGAAGAATGAGAGGCAGAAGCACAGCTGCGACGGGAAGAGCGTGAGCACGAGGCACAGCTGAGACGAGAGGAGCGCGAGCTAGAAGCTAGGCTGAAACAGCAAGAGGTCGAAGCTAACAAAGAGGTTGAGCTAAAGCGAGCTGAACTAGGGCTAGTCCCACCTGCTCCTCCACAGCAGGAAGACCGCTGGGTGCGTGAACGAGATTTACCGGTTTTCGTGCCTAATGAAGCTGAGGGCTTCTTTGACCACTTCGAGAGGGTAGCTACCTTGAAGAAGTGGCTGAGAGCAGAGTGGGCGGAGCTGGTTCAGGGTAGGCTCACGGTGAAGCTCGCGAAGCCTACAACATGCTCGACCTCAAGGAGTGTACCAACTACGACGCTGTGAAAAGGGCCGTGCTCCACTCTTTCAAGTTAACGCCGGAATGCTATAGGAAGAGATTCAGGGAATGTACCCGTTCGCCAGGAAAATCGTATGCAGAGACGGCGAGGGACATGGAGAGAAAATTCCTGAAGTGGCTGGAGTCTGAAGGAGCGAAGTCAGCTGAAGATGTCAAGAGGCTGATGGTCATGGAGAAGTTTATGTCCGTGCTCTCCCCTGAGATCAGGGTTAGAATAAAGGAGGCGGACATAAAGGACCTGAGGGCCGCGGCCGACAGGGCTGACATGTTAGAGGAAGCCTTACGACCACGTCGAGAGGGACAGCACCGACCACCCGTATACTCCGGATATGGGAGAAGCTATAGAAGAATGGACGGATGGAGGACAGGAGCGAGTTCTCCCAAGTCCCACCTCTCGAGTGGAGACAGTAGAGAATCAAAGAGTGCTGTCGAACCGTTCAAGAAATCCCCAGCTGAGAGCTCAGGAGCTGTTGCTGCGACATGAGACGCCACGAAGGAGACGACGGAAGGCGCGAGGAAGACCCACGGAGCGACGGCCTCTGGAGGCAGTGCCAGGGCGAGCGGTGGTGGAAGGTCACCGCCAGGGAAGTTCTGCTGCTACAATTGTGGGGGATTCAGACACTTCTCGCGGGAATGCAGACGCCCTAAGCAGCGGGGAAACGTTGCTCTCGTGAGGGTCGAAGACCAGATGGCCGAGAGGGTGTGGGATGGACCCGTACTGAGTGGGGAGAAAAGAGTTCACCCATTCGTGTGTGAGGGGACCGTAAGGATGTGGGACGCAGACCCCATTCCTGTGAAATATTGAGAGACACCGGGTCGATTTTACCCTGCTGAGTAAGACCCTGTTCCGCGAGGGTTACGAGAGTACCAGTGTGGGGTGGTAGTTGTGACCACTGTGGGAGGCCCAGAGGATGCCCCTGCACGAGGTGACTCTAGATTCTGATTATGGCTGCCAGACCCTAGTGGTAGGGGTCTGCGCATCAATGCCCAAGATGGAGGCACAAGTCATCCTTGGAAATGACGCATGTGGAGGATGTGTTCTCCCTAACCTCGTGAAGGGCGAGGAGTGCTTGGAGAACTATATCGAGAAAGGCGGAGTGTTAGACGCCTGTAGGGGCGAAAGGGGAGTTGCCGCGGTGGCGTTCTCTGTGTGTGCTGTGA
This sequence comes from Procambarus virginalis, assembly GCA_020271785.1. Lineage (NCBI taxonomy): Eukaryota > Metazoa > Arthropoda > Malacostraca > Decapoda > Cambaridae > Procambarus > Procambarus virginalis. The sequence continues at coordinate 3,730,040 of WNGS01167372.1, read as the reverse complement.
TCCCGAGGCGGTGCGACGGACACGGAGGGAGTGGACCTGATGGGGCTTAGGGAAAAGTCCGACAGCCTGGGAGTCGATACCTCTTCGTGGAACCCGGAGAACGAGTGGAGGGCGAAGTCAGCCCGGATGGTGAGTTGCAGGTGACCCTCGCCAGTTCTCTTGGAGTGGACCGCACTAGTCTTGGAGAGTTGGAGCAAATAGAGTTCCCCGAATTGATTCATGAGGCCAAAGGAGGACGTGTTGGTCCTGAGAGGGCCACTCATTTTTACATACAGGACGGAATGCTGATGAGACAGTGGAGGCATGTGAGGATGGAGGCCGGAGAAGAATCTCTAGGTACGAGGCACCAGGTAGTGTTGCCAGCCCAGTGCAGAGCGGCAGTGCTGGATCTGTCGCACTCTGTGGACTCTGCAGGTCACCTGGGGGTGACCAAGACGTTGCGTAAGATCAGGGACCATTTCTACTGGCCAGGTATGGACGCCGATGTGAGGCGTTATTGTAAGACTTGCTTACCTTGCCAGAGGGCAGGGAAGAGCCAACCCGCGATACCGAAGGCCCCATTAGTCCCTGTTCCCGCATTTGGGCCTGCATTCGAGCGTCTGTTGGTCGACGGGGTGGGACCGTTGCCACGGACGAAACGAGGGAATACCTACCTGATGACAATCATGTGTGCATCGACAAGATTTCCGGAAGCTGTCCTGATGCGGCGTTTGACGTCGAAAAGTGTAGCCGGGCAGCTACTACGATTTTTCTCTTGGATGGGAATGCCCAGAGAGATCCAGACGGACTGTGGAAGTATTCCAGTCTAAATGGTTCAGACAGACCGTGACAAGTTGGGGAGTGACTCAGATTCGGTCGTCGCCCTACCGACCGCAGTCGCAAGGGGCGATCGAAAGATTTCACTCCACCCTGAAGACGTTTGAGAGTGTTCTGCGCAGAGCACGGAGCTGAGTGGGATGAGGCAGTGTACCCTGCGTTGTTTGCCATACGTAACGCAGTGGTAGAATCGTTAGGTTTCTCACCATTCCAGCTGGTGTATGGACACGAGGTACGAAGTCCTCTGTCCATGCTGAAGGAACAATGGACACCAGGAGTGACCGTGGGAACGGTCAACGAGTACGTTCGGAAGTTCAAGGAACGTCTCACTTTGGCAAAGGAACTAGCAGGAAAACATCTGAAGGAGGCGCAGCGTAAGATGTCAGAATGGTATGATAAGAGAGCTACGCCGAGAGAGTTCCAGGTTGGGTCCCAGGTGATGGTATTGCTGCCAGGAAAGAGTCGAGTGACCGAGTCACGATTCGAGGGACCGTACAAGGTACTGCGGCGGTTGGGTCCTGTAACTTATGAAATCGGTAAGCCGGGCAGACCCCGCAAGACACAGGTGTGTCATGTTGACCGCCTGAAGCCTTTCTTCCCTGAGGAAGAAAGAGCCGCCGAGCAGAACGGAACGATGACTCAAGAGCCCCAGCAGAAGATGATTTTGTGCATGCAGATGGATCAAGAACTTCCAGAGGAGGAAAGAAAGTGGTCCATGGCGGACGGCACCCGTCTCACCAATTCTGAGAGTCTGGCGAAGATCGAGGACAAGTTGCAACATCTGGAAGGACAACAGAGCACGGACCTGACGAACCTGTTAAGGGAGAATGCCTCTCTCTTTACCGACGTGCCCCGACGACACAAGAGTGTGACGCACGAGGTAGAGGTGAGGGACGCCAGGCCTGTCAAGCAGAGCGCTTATAGGGTAAGCCCGGAGAAGCGAGAGCTGATGAGGAAGGAGGTGGAGTATCTCCTTGAGAACGACCTTGCAGAGCCTAGCAACAGTGAGTGGAGCTCCCCATGCTTGTTAGTGAAGAAAAGCGATGGTACATTCCGCTTTTGTACAGACTACAGAAAGGTGAACTCCATCACTGTGGCAGATTCCCACCCCATGCCAAGGGTGAGTGATTGCATCGACCAGGTGGGCAGTGCAAGATACGTGTCCAAGGTCGATCTGCTCAAGAGGTACTACCAGATCTCATTGACTCCTGAGGCCAGGAAGATATCAGCTTTCGTAACACCGGACGGGCTGTACCAGTACAAAGTATTGCATTTCGGAATGAAAAACAGCGGTAGTTGTTTCCAGCGCATGATGAATGAGTTGCTGCGGGAAGCAGAAGGCTGCACGGTTTACATCGATGACATCGTAGTGTACGCCGACGATTGGGAGACACATCTGGAGAGGCTCAGAGAATTGTTCAGGAGGCTAGAGGATGCTAACTTAACCGTAAACCTAGCCAAGAGCGAGTTTGGGAAGGCCCACTTAGAGTACCTAGGCTTCGTCATCGGCCAAGGAGAAGTAACCCCTGTAGATCACAAAGTGTCAGCCATTAGGGAGTACCCAGTGCCCAGGACACGTAAGGAGTTGTTAAGATATCTCGGGATGATAGGATACTATCATGGGTTCTGCAAGAACTTTTCCACGGTAGCGCATCCCCTGACTGAACTCCTCTCCAAGAATGTACGATGGAAGTGGGGAGAGGCCTGCCAGGAGTCTTTTGAGAAGACGAAGAAACTGTTGACGGAGGCCCCAGTATTAATATCCCCAGATTTTTCAGCCAGATTCATCCTTTACGTGGATGCCAGTGACGTTGGAATAGGAGCCATGTTGGCCAAGAAAGGAGTGAGGTACATAGGCAGTAGCTTTCTACTCCAAGAAATTTGTGAAGTACCAGCGAGCCTATAGTACCGTCGAGAAGGAGGCTTTGGCCTTAGTAATGGCACTGAAGCATTTCGACGTGTACGTGGGAGGAGGGGCGAGACCTGTTCTTGTGTTTACAGATCACAACTCTCTGACCTTCCTGTACAAGATGAGAAACTCCAACCAGCGGCTGACGAGGTGGGCATTACTACTGCAGGAGTACTGGCTGGACATCAAGCACATCAGAGGGAAGGACAACGTAGTTGCGGATGCCCTGTCCCATGTACACTAAACCGATATGACTCTTATTTTAAGGGGAGGGGTATGTGACAGTGTTCCCCCTCTTATATTTCTCCCATGCCAGCTGTAAGAGTCATATCCACTTACCCGAGCGTTCTCTATGTTACGGGCTACAATTTGATGTATATGGGAGCTTGTAGTGTTCTCGCGTTGGGAGAAATTCGTAAAAGAAGGAAGTTTTGGCCTGTTGTTTAGGCCCTTTAGAACGCCAATATAGCGCCGGCCCCTCCGTTTTGCCGCCAAAACTGTATGACGTCAGTGGCACTAGATTGGTCACTGACAGTGACGTGGCACAGGGAGCCAATGAAAACCGCCCCTGGCAAGAATGACGTCACGAGAGCAGGGGGGTCTGGAGATTGCGCCTGTGTGGCGCCACCAGTCGAAGATGGCACGTCAAGGAGGTCGGACGTGCGAAAGTTGGTCCCGTCATTTTGACAGTTATATCCCGTTCCCGTGGATTTTACGCGTCACCCGAAGTCTGCAAGTACTCTGTGAGGTCTTCCTTCGTTCATGTGCTGGACCAGAGAGGGAATCGACAGAATATTGAGCAACAAGTGCTCCAGAGAACAGGTACTGTGCATGAAGAAGTGAAGTCTGTGCAGTGACATATGTGACGTCTGAGACATTTCACCCATTTTGTGACGACGTAGCAGCTGGGCCGATTCACCGGGAAGCAGTGGAAGAAGAGAACTAATTGGGAATCAGGATGACTGCAGCCGAGAGTAGGTCTGCAGCTGTAGTTGAGAGGAGAAGTCGACGGCCAGGAGACCGACTCCAACCCTTCAAGAAGTCGTGGAGGAGCACGGACCTGCAGAGGACAGGGCACGAAGACGACGCATTATTTTGGGACGTTGATTGGGTTCCTGGAGTAAGCATCAGTGTGTGTGGGGGTGTTCCCTACAACGAGGTGAGAGCCGGGACCAGGAGCTGCAATTCAACTCTCACCGGAGGGCTAGTCCACACTGTGAGGTGGAAGTAGGCAATTCTAGTTTCCCTCCCAATTCCCCTTTAGTCAGTTATATTTAGCCAGTGTATCTTCTATGTCGTGAGCAAGGCTCATCAATGTCTATGTAATGGTAGGACACAGTTGTGAGAAGTGAGGCTGTAGAGAGCTCTCACAGTATATTTGCGGTGTGTGGATGCACCTGTGATCATTGAAGAAACTGCTGTGTCGTTGATGAATTCTTTCATGTGACATTAATATTATAACTTACGCCAGAGAATATATATATATATATAAAGCGTACCAGTTATTGGTGTTAGGCTGTGTGCCCAGTATTTATCTTACTATTATTGATATTGATGAATTGATCTATATATATATATATATGCTTGTGTGTTGAGTAACATTTTCATGTGTACAGTTTTTCTGTGTCATTGCTATTGAAGTGAATTACAGTGTTGAAGGACAGTGCAGTGTCTTATTACGTTTATTATCATTGTCATGTTCACAGAAAATGGTACCATCCGTTTTCTATGTGCGGCGGCTGGACGCCACTAGAGAAGGTAAACAGCACACAGGACGCCTGCCAAGCTTGGGAGCTACTCTATCATGTAATCGTTTATTATTATTAAAGTCAGTAACCAGGAATGACTTTACATCAACCTTACTACCAAGACTATCTCAGATATACCCAGACACCACACTGGCGACGAGGATGAACTGGGAACGCAGGTATTTTGTTCAACAAAACACAAGGAAGGAGCATGCTGTCTCGCCCAGAGAAGGAAGGAGAAGCTGTCTGTGAGCACCATACCCGATGCTGTATGCAACCCCATGCTGTGTGCTGACTGTTGCTGTGTGCTGATCGTTGCTGTGTGCTGGCCGTTGCTGTGTGCTGGCCAATGCTGTGTGCTACCCAAGCTGTGCTGAGTGTTGCTGTGAGCAGGAACAACACATGTACACAAGGGCTAGGTAAGAAGTCAGTTGCTGCTGTGTTGTGCACTGTTGTGAACTTTTGCATTAAAATGCTTGTGTGCTTTGCAAAATTAAAGTAATTACAGTGAATTCTTAAATAACATATACAGTGCAGTAAGTGTTATATATTCTGAGGAACATTTTAAGTGATAAGTTTACATTTATTCAGTAAAAATGGCAAATATACCTCAGTTTCCTGCATTTGATCCTGACTGTGACCAGACAAACCTGTCACAGAGGTGGGTCAAATGGCTTAAAAGGTTTGAAAATTTGTTGATAGTTTCTGACATCAAAAGTGCTGAAAGAAAGCGTGCCTTTCTGCTTCACTATGCAGGTGATAGAGTTTGTGATATCTTTGATACACTGAAAGATACTGGTGGTGCCAAAGATTATGACACTGCCAAGGCCAAATTAACTGAGCATTTCAAACCAAGGCAAAATACTGCTATGGAAATTATGCATTTCAGGAGAGCAAAACAACTCTCTAATGAAACTGTTGATCAATACCATACACGTCTGCAGGGTTTAGCAACCCACTGTGAGTTTGCTGATGTTGACAAAGAAATCAAACAGCAAATAATTGAAACATGCACATCTACACGTCTTCGTCGAAGAGCTCTAGAACTTGTTGATGATGAAAGTTCTCTTACCAAGATACTGGATATGGCTCGTCGAATGGAAGATGCTGCACGTGATGCTCGTGTCATGGAGTGCAGTGCCAACAACGGTTCTGCCACTGTTACTAACAGTCATGAAGTATGTAAGGTTCAGGGAGTACACCATGATCATAGAAGATATCATGCCAAACCTAACATTAAATTGAGCCGAGAACCACATCACAACTGGAGTCATGGAACAAGACTCAAGCAGTCACAACGACTCACATCAGAGGTTGTCAATAATAAATGTTACAATTGTGGAGGAGACTACCCACACCAAGATAATGTTTGTCCTGCACAAGGTAAGAAGTGCTATGAGTGTAGAAAACTAGGTCATTTTGGTGCTATGTGTCGTTCCGCACTAAAGAAACCACAATCAATAAATAAAAGCAATGTACGAGGATCAAGTCATAGGAGTCGAGGTGGCAAACACAATATTGCACCTCAAATCAAGAATGTTAATAATATACAAGACATTTCATTACAACCAGTCTCAGATGACAGTGAATGTGATTATATTTATGGAGTACAATCAATCACAAAATGGAATGATCTTCCAAACAACCCAGAGACTATAGTATACATTGCTGGCATTTGTCTCAAAATTCTTATTGACACTGGATCAAACATTGACACCATTGCTGAGTGCCACTATGAAAATTTAAAAACAATTCCCAAAGCTTGAAAACTATAATGGCAAAGCCACTGCCTATGCTTCAAAGGTAGCCTTACCAGTGATTGGAACTTTCACTGCAGAGATTAAGTCAAAGAATGCAATGCTCATTACTACATTCCATGTTGTTAGGAATGCAAAGGAGTCTTTACTCAGTTACAAGACTTCAACCAAATTGGGGCTACTTCAGCTTTCTAATGCTGTAGCAGTGGAATCTGCAAACAATGTTGATGCTATTGTTGCTGAATTTTCTGATCGGTTTAAATCCATAGGTTGTTATACTGATAGCAAGGTACATCTGCATATCAACCCAGATGTAATTCCAGTTGCCCAACCACATCGCCGACAACCATTCCATACTCGCAAGAAAGTCGATGCCGAACTGGATAGGCTGATAGAACTAGATATCATTGAACCGGTAACAGGCCCAACACCATGGGTAAGCCCAATTGTCACTCCACCAAAGCCGAAGAATCCAGATGAGATACGCATTTGTGTAGACATGCGTGTTCCCAACAAGGCAATAATGCGTGAACGCCATCCTACACCCACTGTAGATGATATGATATACCGCTTGAATGGTGCAACTGTATTCAGCAAGTTAGATTTAAACAAGGGCTATCATCAGCTTGAACTTGATGATGAGAGTCGATTCATCACAACGTTTACGACACATCGAGGTCTGTATAGGTACAAGCGCCTGAGTTTGGTATTAACAGTGCTGCTGAAGTATTCCAGCACATCATCAGCCAGGTATTGCAAGATATACCTAATGCTGACAACATGTCTGATGACATCATTGTTTATGGCCGTACCCAAGCTGAACACGACAAAGCTCTTCGTGCAACATTGCAACGCTTACGAGAAAAGAATTTGACGCTAAGCCGAGCAAAGTGTGAGTTCAATCAACATAAAATTGAATTCTTTGGACATGTACTTAGTGACAAAGGTCTGTCTCCAGATCCTAAGAAAGTTGCAGATATCAAGAATGCTGCACCTCCTTCAACATCCACTGAAGTACATAGTTTTCTGGGAATGGCAAACTACTGTTCTCGCTTCATTCCAGATTTTGCTACCATTACGAAGCCTCTACGTGAGCTCCTGAAGAAAAATGCATCATGGTACTGGAGCGATGTCGAGCAAAATGCATTTGATGCTGTGAAAGATGCACTAGTAGAAAATGCGACTGCTGCATACTTTGATCCATCAATGGACACTGAGTTAACGGTGGATGCTAGTCCTGTTGGTTTAGGTGCTGTGTTAGCCCAACACAAACCTGGTCAACCAGATTCAAGAGTAGTAATTGCCTATGCCAGCCGTTCTCTCACAGATGTTGAGCAACGATACAGTCAGACAGAGAAGGAAGCTCTTGCTCTTGTATGGGGCTGTGAACACTTCAATGTGTATCTGCTTGGTGCACCCTTTACCACGATAGTCACTGACCACAAACCGTTGGAGACCATCTTCAATAATCCAAAGTCCAAACCACCAGCTCGCATTGAGAGATGGGCTCTTCGTCTGCAACCATACAACTTTACGGTGAAATACAAGCCAGGTGCAGGCAATCCCGCTGATTACATCAGTCGACATCCTGCCAACAGTTTCACCATCACCAAGCATCAGCAAGTTGCCGAGGAATATGTACACTCTGTAACCTGTGATGCAGTCCCTAAGGCTCTCACTCTTGATGAATACGTACTGCAACCCTAGAGGACCCAACTCTGCAAGCAACAGTGGATGCATTGACTAAGAAAAAGTTTCCACGCATCCCACCCTCAGGAGTTGACCAAGATGCATTCAAAGCACTTGAACGCATCCAGACAGAATTAAGTGTTACGCAACAACGCGACACCGTGCTGCGAGGTACTCGTATCGTCATTCCAGCTGTTCTCCAGCAACGTGCTCTGAAGCTTGCACATCAAGGACACCAAGGTCTTGTAAGGACCAAACAGCTGCTACGAGAAAAGGTGTGGTTTCCTGGCATTGATCGTCAAGCTAAGGACATGCATGATGCCTGTGTCCCTTGCCAAGCTGCAGTGGATACTTCAAGACCAACACCTCTACAACCTTCACCACTACCTGCTGCACCATGGATGGAAGTATCGATGGATTTCTGTGGACCGCTACCAACTGGAGAGTACTTGATGGTAGTCATTGATGATCACTCACGTTATCCAGAAGTAGAAATCATCACTTCCACATCTGCAAAGGCTGTCATCCCGAAACTCGACAAGATCTTTTCAAACTTTGGCATTCCTGAAGTTGTCAAGACGGACAATGGACCGCCATTTAATGGACAAGACTTTGTCAACTATGCTGAGCATATTGGATTCAAACATCGCCGTGTGATGCCACTACATCCACAAGCAAATGGAGAAGTCGAGAGATTCATGCAACCTCTCATGAAAGCTGTACGCTGTGCTCATGCCGAAGGACGATCCTGGAAACAAGCTATGTATGCTTTTCTCAGGAACTACCGTGCAACACCGCATGGAACACTGGGCAAGTCGCCTGGCGAACTTTTATTTGGACGTCCTATGAGGATCGCACTACCTGTCATGCCAGCCAAGGTAACGGATAAACGTCTCGCTCAGAAGGATGCACTAGCGAAGGGCAAAATGAAAATTGCTCATGATCAACGTGCAAAGGAACAATTCATAAAGGTTGGAGATACTGTTCTCGTTAAAAAGAAAAAAGAGGGAAAGCTAGATATGCCGTATGATACAAAACCATATAAAGTGATTAGTGTAAAAGGAACTATGGTAACAGCGAGTAATAGAGATCATAGTATAACACGTAATATGGCTTATTTCAAAGTGATTCCAACTAGTGTAGCAAATGATGAAGTGCAAAGTCGTGCAAAAGAAAAAGAAAAAATGAGTTATAACTCGATAAACAATTCATCGAGGGATGTTTTTGTATTTAAGGACTCTCGTCCAAAACGACATGTTAAACGCCCTACACGATGTGATGATTAATTGTGTTCCTATGTAATGCAAAGTATTTACTTGTTATGCTGAACTAAATTTAATATTGTTTGAATAATGCAGATCTCTCATTCAATATTTTGTAACTTTGTATTACAGTTTCTTTCATGTTTGTTTAACATTGCATATGTATTTTTAACATTGAAATCCTTTGTGGTAAAGATTGTTTAAATTCTTTGTGTGTTTAATTAATGTTAAATGTATGCAATATCTCTTGATATGTTAATAACTTACTTTGTGTCAATAACTTTGCTTTGTGCTACAAGCATGGTAGACATCCTGTATTCATTCTTTTTAAAGAAAAGGAGGGATGTCATGTTCACAGAAAATGGTACCATCCGTTTTCTATGTGCGGCGGCTGGACGCCACTAGAGAAGGTAAACAGCACACAGGACGCCTGCCAAGCTTGGGAGCTACTCTATCATGTAATCGTTTATTATTATTAAAGTCAGTAACCAGGAATGACTTTACATCAACCTTACTACCAAGACTATCTCAGCTATACACAGACACCACAATCATTACTGTGATATACTGTGTTTAATGCCTTACTGTGAGCTACAGTGCTAATTGCCATTGGAATGATTTAGTGAGCATTAAGGCCAGTGCAGTGTTTAGCAGCGTTTACGCCATTATAGCAATTATTGTGTTGATTGCCCAATTTGTGTTTGCTGAGAATTTAAAGAAACAAGCGCTTCACGCCGGCAAACAAGTACATGAACATTCGCACGATGAGGGGCAGCCGCTCAGCTGATTATGACATTGACATGAGGGGGAGTATTGCCTTTCAGGCGAGTTCCAGTTTTGTGAAGAGAGAGCGACTCACTGCATGTACTTGCTGCTTGCCTGTTGATATATGAATATGATATCTTGAAACCTTTAAGTAAAATACAAAATACCTTCGCGTTTGTATTATCCCTCCATATTCTTGTTGCTATAGAACAGTTCTAAAGAGTGAGAGTGATAGAGATACATACCTGCCTGATATCAGATTTACTTAGTGTGCTCTTGCCATTGTTACCACAATTCCACAATACCACTGACGTGTTACTGGACACGGGAAACACCAGTTGGTGACCTTGCAGTTAGTAGTAGAGCCCTTGTCGGGGCGGGCACATGGTTGGGAGAGACCAGCTGTGTTCTCACTCATCTTTGGCAACAAGGCCGGCCGGGGATTGACTGGGGTACTCTCCTGGCGAACAGTGGCGCCGCGAGGATTGAGTGAAGACCCGCAGGGCTACAGTGAGTAACAGTTATCGCTAATACTACTGGATGGTGTCTATGTAGAGAGAGAGACACCCTGACGCTGGGGACTCTATTCTGTTGACAGAATATTAAGTATGATCATTGATTACTTATACTATACTTACAACCAAGGTAACCCCGACAGTGGCGTTCTTGCCAGGTTTAAGCATTTAGGATTAAATGTACTGCTACTTGCCCCACGCTCACGCACCCGTACCCCGACATTGGCGACCTCGCCAGGATTCGATAAGGATAACCGCCAGGATAACGATCAAGATAACGGTTGCGATTGTGGTACTTTGCAGTGGTATTAGATATCAGGTACAGATTATCACTCATAGCACAAGATGGAGGATGAGAAGGTAACAAGGTTCATTGACACTAGGGATGAGCAGGTGTTGGAGGATTGCACCAAGGCACAGCTGCAGTTGGTAGCTGACCACTTTGGGATAAAGTTGAGATCTTCCAAGGTGGGAGAGAGGAGGCTCGAGATCATGGCACAGCTCAGCGCACGAGATGAGGTTTTGGGAGAGGAACGGCCACAGACACCTGCCAGCGTAGGAGAAAATTTGAGCGTTGGTGGAAGCTGTAGGGGATCCAGCGGCAGCAGGCGCAGTGTCAATCTGGAGATAATGAAGCTGCAACTGGAGGCACAGCTGCGCAAGGAAGAACGAGAAGCAGAAGCTCAGCTGAAGCATGAGGAGCGAGAAGCACAGCTGCGAAGGGAAGAACAAGAAGCACAGCTGAAACGAGAACGAGAGGCACAGCTGAAACGGGAAGAATGAGAGGCAGAAGCACAGCTGCGACGGGAAGAGCGTGAGCACGAGGCACAGCTGAGACGAGAGGAGCGCGAGCTAGAAGCTAGGCTGAAACAGCAAGAGGTCGAAGCTAACAAAGAGGTTGAGCTAAAGCGAGCTGAACTAGGGCTAGTCCCACCTGCTCCTCCACAGCAGGAAGACCGCTGGGTGCGTGAACGAGATTTACCGGTTTTCGTGCCTAATGAAGCTGAGGGCTTCTTTGACCACTTCGAGAGGGTAGCTACCTTGAAGAAGTGGCTGAGAGCAGAGTGGGCGGAGCTGGTTCAGGGTAGGCTCACCGGTGAAGCTCGCGAAGCCTACAACATGCTCGACCTCAAGGAGTGTACCAACTGCGACGCTGTGAAAAGGGCCGTGCTCCACTCTTTCAAGTTAACGCCGGAATGCTATAGGAAGAGATTCAGGGAATGTACCCGTTCGCCAGGAAAATCGTATGCAGAGACGGCGAGGGACATGGAGAGAAAATTCCTGAAGTGGCTGGAGTCTGAAGGAGCGAAGTCAGCTGAAGATGTCAAGAGGCTGATGGTCATGGAGAAGTTTATGTCCGTGCTCTCCCCTGAGATCAGGGTTAGAATAAAGGAGGCGGACATAAAGAACCTGAGGGCCGCGGCCGACAGGGCTGACATGTTAGAGGAAGCCTTACGACCACGTCGAGAGGGACAGCACCGACCACCCGTATACTCCGGATATGGGAGAAGCTATAGAAGAATGGACGGATTGAGGACAGGAGCGAGTTCTCCTAAGTCCCACCTCTCGAGTGGAGACAGTAGAGAATCAAAGAGTGCTGTCGAACCGTTCAAGAAATCCCCAGCTGAGAGCTCAGGAGCTGTTGCTGCGACATGAGACGCCACGAAGGAGACGACGGAAGGCGCGAGGAAGACCCACGGAGCGACGGCCTCTGGAGGCAGTGCCAGGGCGAGCGGTGGTGGAAGGTCACCGCCAGGGAAGTTCTGCTGCTACAATTGTGGGGGATTCAGACACTTCTCGCGGGAATGCAGACGCCCTAAGCAGCGGGGAAACGTTGCTCTCGTGAGGGTCGAAGACCAGATGGCCGAGAGGGTGTGGGATGGACCCGTACTGAGTGGGGAGAAAAGAGTTCACCCATTCGTGTGTGAGGGGACCATAAGGATGTGGGACGCAGACCCCATTCCTGTGAAAATATTGAGAGACACCGGGTCGATTTTACCTTGCTGAGTAAGACCCTGTCCGCGAGGGTTACGAGAGTACCAGTGTGGGGGTGGTAGTTGTGACCACTGTGAGAGGCCCAGTAAGGATGCCCCTGCACGAGGTGACTCTAGATTCTGATTATGGCTGCCAGACCCTAGTGGTAGGGGTCTGCGCATCAATGCCCAAGATGGAGGCACAAGTCATCCTTGGAAATGACGCATGTGGAGGATGTGTTCTCCCTAACCTCGTGAAGGGCGAGGAGTGCTTGGAGAACTATATCGAGAAAGGCGGAGTGTTAGACGCCTGTAGGGCGAAAGGGGAGTTGCCGCGGTGGCGTTCTCTGTGTGTGCTGTGATCCCGAGGCGGTGCGACGGACACGGAGGGAGTGGACCTGATGGGGCTTAGGAGGAAAAGTCCGACAGCCTGGGAGTCGAATACCTCTTCGTGGAACCCGGAGAACGAGTGGAGGGCGAAGTCAGCCCGGATGGTGAGTTGCAGGTGACCCTCGCCAGTTCTCTTGGAGTGGACCGCACTAGTCTTGGAGAGTTGGAGCAAATAGAGTTCCCCGAATTGATTCATGAGGCCAAAGGAGGACGTGTTGGTCCTGAGAGGGCCACTCATTTTTACATACAGGACGGAATGCTGATGAGACAGTGGAGGCATGTGAGCATGGAGGCCGGAGAAGAATCTCTAGGTACGAGGCACCAGGTAGTGTTGCCAGCCCAGTGCAGAGCGGCAGTGCTGGATCTGACGCACTCTGTGGACTCTGCAGGTCACCTGGGGGTGACCAAGACGTTGCGTAAGATCAGGGACCATTTCTACTGGCCAGGTATGGACGCCGATGTGAGGCGTTATTGTAAAACTTGCTTACCTTGCCAGAGGGCAGGGAAGAGCCAACCCGCGATACCGAAGGACCCATTAGTCACTGTTCCCGCATTTGGGCCTGCATTCGAGCGTCTGTTGGTCGACGGGGTGGGACCGTTGCCACGGACGAAACGAGGGAATACCTACCTGATGACAATCATGTGTGCATCGACAAGATTTCCGGAAGCTGTCCTGATGCGGCGTTTGACGTCGAAAAGTGTAGCCGGGCAGCTACTACGATTTTTCTCTTGGATGGGAATGCCCAGAGAGATCCAGACGGACTGTGGAAGTATATTCCAGTCTAAATGGTTCAGACAGACCGTGACAAGTTGGGGAGTGACTCAGATTCGGTCGTCGCCCTACCGACCGCAGTCGCAAGGGGCGATCGAAAGATTTCACTCCACCCTGAAGACGATTTTGAGAGTGTTCTGCGCAGAGCACGGAGCTGAGTGGGATGAGGCAGTATACCCTGCGTTGTTTGCCATACGTAACGCAGTGGTAGAATCGTTAGGTTTCTCACCATTCCAGCTGGTGTATGGACACGAGGTACGAAGTCCTCTGTCCATGCTGAAGGAACAATGGACACCAGGAGTGACCGTGGGAACGGTTAACGAGTACGTTCGGAAGTTCAAGGAACGTCTCACTTTGGCAAAGGAACTAGCAGGAAAACATCTGAAGGAGGCGCAACGTAAGATGTCAGAATGGTATGATAAGAGAGCTACGCCGAGAGAGTTCCAGGTTGGGTCCCAGGTGATGGTATTGCTGCCAGGAAAGAGTCGAGTGACCGACTCACGATTCGAGGGACCATACAAGGTACTGCGGCGGTTGGGTCCTGTAACTTACGAAATCGGTAAGCCGGGCAGACCCCGCAAGACACAGGTGTGTCATGTTGACCGCCTGAAGCCTTTCTTCCCTGAGGAAGAAAGAGCCGCCGAGCAGAACGGAACGATGACTCAAGAGCCCCAGCAGAAGATGATTTGTGCATGCAGATGGATCAAGAACTTCCAGAGGAGGAAGAAAGTGGTCCATGGCGGACGGCACCCGTCTCACCAATTCTGAGAGTCTGGCGAAGATCGAGGACAAGTTG
>WNGS01167372.1:3689108-3709561 GCA_020271785.1 Procambarus virginalis | reverse complement strand
GGAAGCGGATGGTGTGGACTATGGCGTTTCGGCAATTTATGAGGCGGCGAATTTGAATTTGACTGAGGGCTACGAGCATGGGTGCGGTTCTGCGACCAAGAGTTTTGAGAATTTGTGGAAGGCTGCTGAGAGCTTGTTACTACATTACAGTATCAGAGGGTGGCAACAGTTGAGCACTTCGAGGAGCTAGTTTATCGGCAGCATTGTTAATGGCTTCAAATACTTCACCAATTTCATGTTTAACACCAAAAATTTGTTGCTCAACGATTGGCTTAGTATGCTCGGGGGCAAAATGCATTAAAGTACCAAACGCTATCATTTTAGCCATAGACTCAGGGGACAGATTATTGTCTTTATCTAACCAAGTCGAATTATTCATAGCCGACACTAAGGCATAAAGATACTGATCGAGACGGCTAGTAAAGCATTTAACGATTCACCAGGCTGCATGGTGGCATTGGCAATTTTCTTGACTAACCTATACGGGTCAAAGTCTCCTTTATTAACAAAGCGACGGCGAAAGAAATCTTTAAATTCAGGCCAAGACTGGAGGCTAACAATGGCTTTCTCATCAACAACGAAACGTGCATCACCCTGGTTGTGTCTACAGCTGACCGTGCAATTGCCAAGTATTCGGCATCAGTAGGCTTAGAAAAACGTGCAACTGTTTTCGCTTCAACCTTACTAAACCAAGATTCTAAAAGGCGATTCGCCAGCAAAAAGAGGAATAGCCATTTCCTGAGCTGATCTCTGGCCATTGGGATGAGCAATTGCTCCTGTTGAGTCTGAGGGAGTTTCAACAGTGGTAGGCATTGTTACAGCCGTGGAATTAATATTTGAACGCAGATTATAATTAAGTGCACCTGGCATCAGATATAGTATACACAAAAATAAACACTCAAAAAATATCAACTTGGCTAAAGTAAAAAAAATTGGCAGAAATAAAATTATTAAATTGGGCTAGGCAAGAAAATAATTAAGAACAAGCAAATTGTGAATTAATTTTAGCAATCTTTCATTAAAAAATGACTGGAATTAAATGTATGTAAATTAATTAAACCAGACTAAGCACAGCAGTTTAGAATAAAAACTGGAAAATGCAATTGCAAAATTTCATTAAAAAGATTCAACACAACAAGTGGCAATGCATGAAAAATGGATTTAGCAAAAACAAATTGGACACAGGCACATGGGTAACATGCTATGATAAAAGTGTAAAATAAAATGCGTAAAGGATTAATTTCAAAGTTAGGTCTGGAGAAATATCAGAATTTTTCTATGTTCAATTGTCTATGGAAATCTCAAAACAAATTTTATTATGCAAAATATACTGCTAGAACAATTATCTTACTTCTCTGGAATTTGAATTCACCAATAACACTAGTAGAACACTTAATATTCAAATCAATGACTGTGAGAAGCAGGAATGTTGAAATCACACAGAAAACTGTGGGATGGAGTACTGGACCCAGCTCCAATATTTAACAAGTCACTGAATGGTTAATTCACAGGATATTATGGATATTATTTACGTTAAACTTCATTAAACGTAGTACACGATATATTATTCGTAAACCCTTAACTCAGGGCTGCAGGATTTGCAATTTAACAGTAGCCAATACCAGAAAACGGCGAGAGACGTGTGAAGAGGCACATGTGGGGCGTGTTTACATCTGGTACGATGGCGACGCTTCTAGCGGCGGTTGCACGAAGCTCTGGGGAACCCCACAGTAGCACGAAGTTGGGAGCACGAAGATAAATTTGAGACGACGATATTGCGACGATAGTGGTGGAGAACACTTATCTCTGGAGAAGTTCACAGCTGATGTGCAGGAGCTGTGGTGGTGATGGCGAGAGGTGATGAGGTGTCGATGTGGCAGCGTGGCGTCGATGTCGCGGGTGACGACACTATAAACAACAATCGTAGTCTATTTTTTTTCACAAATTTCTCTTGAATAACTTGTAGAACACCCACAATTATCAATTGACGCTTGCGACGATGGCTGACGACGATTGCAATAGCTGGAACACTCCCAAAGCTTGATGCTGTCAGCTGTGGTGGAGATGGTGTGTGTTGCAGGTGGCTTGCACGTGGCGCGCGATTTTCAAAATGGCTGGCGCGGGAATCTTCTCTTCTCACTGTTGAATTAGCGTTCAAACAGGAAATTATTGACCCCTACTTCTGATACGTTAGTCTGGAGTAGTGGTTGATGGCAGGACCCCGGTCTGACACAATATTTCATGTGGGTGGCAGGATGGCAGGATGGACTAAATGGAGGTGCGTGGGTGGCGGGTGGCGGTGGAGGCGGCGGTTGCACGAGGCGATGCTGGTTATCTTGAATTTCCCAGAAAAAAATTTCTAATCCCACTGCTGCTACCAGTATTCTTTGCCTTGTGGGGGGTTGAATGTAGACACAGATGTTGCTTGTTGATTTATTGGCTAAGGCAACAAGATATATACCTGGCCAGCCGAGGTCCTACTACTGTGGGTCTGTGGAGCTGACTGACTACGGCAAGCATGGCTTGATGCTCCTCTGTCTGGTATGACGTCAGAGGCCTACTCACTTGTGATTGGTTATGTTCCAAACTGGCGGGGAATTTGAATTTTGCATCCGACTTTTGTGTAAGGTTTTCATTGCACCTAGCTTCATAAATATTAGACCATTATGTTCTTCAAACAATAAGGTCTGAATTTCACAACAGTGAGCGATCTTTCAACGACGCGTCGGACAGGTTTTGGGAGCCAGAGGTGCGTGCGCCACCCATGTTTACTCACTCAGTACTAACCCAGCCAGCAGCCCTAAGACATTCTGGGATTTTTTTCCAAGATGGTTGCCTCTCACTGGAGGTCCCAAGAGTCCACTTCGAGCACAACCTACTGAGCACGCATTTTGAATGGGTACGAAATATTCAAAAGGTGTTTTCCCAGTTGGCGCAGTTTCCTACAAACCGAGTTTTCTCGGTTGTTGCAGCACAGTGGTTTAAGGCATTGTACTATGTTTTTTTTTGCAGAGCAAGGGCAGTTCTTTAGTCAGCTTCTTGGATGGGAAAGTGGGAACGGTAATTTAGAATGAGGTGATATCTCATGGAGGCAGGAAAGTGTTGTTGTTGTCTCTCTTGGTATATCTTGAGGTTATCTTGAGATATTCGGGGCTTAGCGTCCCGGGGCCCGGTCCTCGACCTGGCCTCTTTTCTGTACCCACCTCAGGAAGCAGCCCGTAGCAGCTGACTAATCCCAGGTACCTATTTACTGCTAGGTGAACAGGGGCATCAGGGTCAAATAATCTCTGACCATTTGTTTCCGCCTCCACCGGAGATCGAACCCGGAACCTTAGGACTACGAAACTGAAGCACTGTCTACTCAGCTGTCCGGCCTCCTGGTAGAGGTAATGAATATTATACATTCTGACATAAATATAAATAATAAAATAAATATGTTTATTCAGGTAAGGTACATGCATACAAGTGATGTTACATTAATGGATTGATTTATAGATAGAGCTAGTACATACAATGCCTAAAGCCACTATTACGCAATGGTTTCGGGCAGGAAAAACATTAATATCTAGAACTTAATACTAATTGAGCATAAAGAATAAATGTGTTGAGAACAAATACAAATAAAGATAAAAAAAAGGGGGGAACATGACTGAAAAAAGCAGCAAAATACAAAGGTTGACAAACAGCATTGATTAAAAAAAAAAATAACAGACATGGGTTGACAATAGAGGGGTAAGGTAGGTTACAGGGAATTTATTAGGTAGTGTTTAGTTTTAATCTTAAACTGGTTGAGAGAGGTACAGTCTTTAACATGATTGGGAAGGTCATTCCACATTCTAGGTCCCTTGATTTGTAGAGCATTTCTAGTTTGATTAAGTCGTACTCTTGGAATATCAAAACTGTATTTATTTCTGGTGTGGTGCTCATGGGTTCTGTTACAACCTTCAATGAAGCTTTAGAGTTCAGGATTGGCATTACAGTTTAGCGTTTTATATATGTATGATACACATGAGAGAATGTGCAGTGACTTAATATCTAACATATTCAGAGATTTGAGTAGGGGTACGAGTGATGTCTGGGGCCGGAGTTGGATATTGTCCTAATAGCAGCTTTGTGTTGAGTAATTAGAGGGCGTAAATGATTTTGGGTAGTAGAACCCCAAATACAAATACCATAGTTGAGATATGGATAGATGAGGGAATAATAGAGAGTCACCAGGGCAGGTCGGGGTACATAATATCTGATCTTAGAAAGAATGCCAACAGTTTTTGAAACTTTTTTTGATATATTTAGAATGTGTCCCTGGAAATTCAGCTGTGGTCAATGAGAACGCCAAGGAACTTGCCATCTAATTTGTTACAAATTTGGGTATTGTTTATTTTGAGATTTATTTGATTAGAGCAGGGGTCTCCAAACTATGGCCCGCGGGCCACATCCGGCCCGCCACATAATTTCATCCGGCCCGCCAAACAAATCCCTGTGTGGTGGCCTTGAAAAAATAATTATCGTACGAATGGCATCGCAGAATTATTCAAAGCTGGGGCTGCTGACTGGTGGCGCTCAGCCCGAGTCAGTTTTCCTCTCTCTCGATAGTGTGACGCACAGATACTAGTACTGGTAGGTATGTGTTGTGCATTACAACCAATCAGTTGTGTATAACTGTATATTGTGGGGATGGAGGGCGAGTGGGGCTTCGCTGCTTCTGTTTCAGGGAGCACAAACACTGTACAATATTCTTTTCTCTGTACTTTGACAATACCTTTATCTTAGTTATACAAAATAGCAATAATACTATTGTAGCCAAAAATATTGCATGTTTAAAATAGTTAAAATGGCCCGCATAAATATGGGAAATATATAATGTGGCCCTTACATTGAAAAGTTTGGAGACCCCTGGATTAGAGGATTTATTGCCAAACAGAATATAGAAAGTTTTGTCAATGTTAAGGGTGAGTTTGTTGGCAGTTAGCCAAAGATGGACTTTATTTAGCTCAGTATTTACTGTGGCATTTAGAGCAAGGGGGTCAGGACTGGAGTAAATGAAGGTTGTGTCATCAGCAAATAGAATTGGTTTGAGGTGTTGGGAGGCATTTGGAAGGTCATTAATGTAGATGAGAAAGAGGAGAGGGCCAAGTATGCTGCCCTGAGGAACACCAATGTTGATGGGTAGGGTGGGAGAAATTGAATTATTCAAAGAAACATACTGGAGCCTGTCAGTAAGGTAAGGTAAGATTTGAGGTATTGCAGTGAGTGTCCTCTGACTCCATAATGATGTAATTTAAGAAGAAGGTTTTGGTGGTTGACAGTGTCAAAAGCCTTATGCAGGTCCACAAATAACCCAACAGGGAACTAATTTTTATCAAGAGCTGCATGAATCAAGTTTATCATACGAATAAGTGCATCGTTAGTGCTTTTTTTGGGTCTGAAGCCATATTGACAAGAGCTAAGTATATTGTGTTTGGCTAGATAAGAGTAAAGCTGCTTGTAGATTAGTTTTTCAAATATTTTTGACAAGTTAGGCAGGATTGATATAGGTCTGTAGTTGTTAACATCTGTGAGATCACCACATTTGTGGACAAGGGTTACTCTCGCTTTCTTTAGAATATCTGGAAAGGTTTGGAGTTCAAGTGACTTGTTGAAGAGCAATGCAATAGCAGGGGCTAAAGATCTGGAGGCTTTTTTGTAAATTAAAGTTGGTATCTCCTCAAGGGCACTAGACTTGGTTTTAAGGGAAAGGATTATCTCATTGACGTCAGTGGAATTTGTAAGCTTTAGGTACAGAGACTGTGGATAGTTACCTGTAAGATAGTCCTTAACATCAGTACTGGAAGATGGAATATCATTTGCATATTTACCCAATGGAAGAGAAGAACCTATTGAACTCAATAGCAGAATCAGAGGCTGAAAGCTGACCATCGTTATTGGACAGGAGTGTTGGTTTGTTATTTAAAATCTTCTTTGATCCCAATATTTGTGAGACTGTGCTCCAAGTTTTTTTTAATGTTGCTCTTTATTTGGGTAAATTTATCTTCGTAGTATTTAGCTTTGGCTCGTCTAATTATTTTAGATAGCAATAACGAGTAATTCTTTGAAAATTCTTTGGAGACGGTTCCTAACCTATACTTCTTCTCAAGGTCATGTTTTTTATTAATGGATTTAAGTATTCCCTTTGTAAGCCAAGGATTGTTAAGCCTTTTGGTTGTGACTTGTTTTGTAAGCCTAGGACAGTGGGTGTTATAAAGGTTATGAGTTTTTTGAAGAAAAGATTGCACTGCTAGGTTGATGTCCCCTATGTTACCTAACTCGGATTCCCAGTTGACATTATCAGCAGAATATCAGCTAAATCTCGTGGGTCAGAGAGTGCTGCAGTGCTTTGTGCTTTACATCTTGCAAATTCAGTTAAGTCATGCTCCTTCAGTCTGTGCCAACACGTTCTCATATTAATGTAATTTTTGTATATCTCTGGAGAATGTTATACTGTGTCTGATACAATTTAATGGAGTTCATTGTGAGTATATGTTGATCTTTGTTACCAGTCTTGTGGTGTGTAGTGCAATAAATTGTTATCTGTTAATGGCTTATTCCCTAATCCAGTTGGGGCCTGATTACACCCTGTCACTCCTCTGGACGACAGGATATTTATTATGATTGAGATTCATCACTGGGGTGCCGGGCCTTGGGTGGGTCTGGTTGGAGGCATCTTCGCCAGTAAGTTACCCTGGGAGAGCCTGCCCAGAAGATAAATGTGAATATTCAGGTGAGTGCCTTAAAACCACATTAACTGTATCTGTTATTGGAAGTATATCATCACTGACTGTAACAGAAGTAAACCCATATGTAACTCCCACACAAAAACTAAATTACCATATACCATAGCAATCGCAAAGTTTCCATAGGACTATTTTGTAGGAAGGAATGAGTGGGAATGAAGGAAAGGAGGCAAAGTGACCCTGTTTATCAGAAAGAACTGAATTTTCAAGATGGTACTTCCATATCATAATGGTCTCAGGGATTACATAAGGTGGAGGGTTATGTATCACTAACAGTATCTCTTGGGTGCTCTCAGCATGACAATGAGAATACCCAACAGAGTATTATTAGTGATATGAAACCCTCCACTGAATAACAAAAGACCAAGATAGGAGTATGACAGAAAAACATGGACCTCTTGCTGTAAGAGGACCCTATTCCCCCAAAAAACACCAACCTTTTTGTTTTTAAAAGTCAATAGTCAGCACATAAAATGCTGCAGACAATAAATATATCTCAGTGTAAGCATTAATAGTGAAAGTGTGAATTAAATCTTAGACTCAAATAAAGACAAAAGTCTCTAAAACAATTACCAATAAGCACATTGGTATCAGTTTCAAATATGCCAGAATTTTCTACATGAAGCTCATTAGAGTTCAGACTGACTACCACACCCTACATCTTAGAAATTTCCTCAGTGCCAAGTTGAAAGAATTAAAATAAGAAAACAGAATCCGTGCAGATAATTTTTTTGGTATAGAGATGTTGAAGCTCATCAACATATATTAAAGAGTGTACTAACTCAGCTACACACGACCTCCAGTTACAGCCTGGCTTCTGTGCCAGGTGTGCCAGGTAGGTCCACTATGGGCACACTATAGCCTGTGCTACTTGGAACTTTTTGTCCGAGTAGATGAAGCTAAAACAACAAAACAACACACATACAAGCGACCCTTTGTATAAAGGTCATGAAGGATGCAGCATCAGCAGAATGACTTAGAGAAAAATCATCAGATGGCGTTGGTGGACAACCAAGTGAAAATGCACCAACAGGTAATCTGTATTTAAAATGGCTGAGTTGAAGTGTTCTAAACCTCATTAAATTAAATATTCCTATCATATTTAATTTTCCAGCTAAGTCTATTCCACTCTTCCTTGTAATATAAGTCATACACACACACACCCTTCACCTACATGGGTAAGGAAGTTCGAATACTACCACAAAGACTACAACACTTAACACTAGCGACTCTTTAATAAATAACCAGTCCACAAGAGCACTATACTTGCATTGATGACTGATAACTCAATACTGCAGGTCGTACTGCAGTTACATGTAAGTTCTATGGAAACCACAGATGTACACAGATTACTAGCATAAGACTAAAAATTTGCATTGCTAGCATCACAAATATCTTACTATAACTTAAGTTAACTTTAACTATAACTAGCCACTAATTAATACACTTAAGAAGGAAAACAAGAGAAATAATTTTCTTTAATTAAAAGTTTCAAGCGTCTGAAACCCCAACATATAAAATACACGCTAGAATGTTATAATATTAATTATAAATAATGTAATTCCTACACTGAACAAGAGTTGCCGAATCTTTTTTGTATAAATGCCATCTCGTGTAGGTATTCTTCAACATCATGATACAAACAAGGCAGCAAAAGCTGCATGTAACAAATTAGACCTGGGAGTCTCATCTAGATTATTAAGAGCAGGATTCGCCGCCTTGTCCAGATCATCTCCAGCCACTATGCGGTGGTAAAGTTTCTCTCCACGGATGTCTTCACAGCCTTTTTCTGGAATTATGACTGGCGTACCTTTGTCTTACCAAGGGGATGCTGGTACTGTGGCAGTGTCGGACCGCAGTGCTACGACGACTTATGTGAGCGTGCATGGTGCACCTTTTGAATTTCCAGAGGACCTGTTGCGTCAATTCTTTGGGAACTATTGGCGTGTCTTCCACATTAGGATGAATGTGATTTCGTCGGGCCGTCTCAAGGGCGTGCTCAATGGGACGAGAAAGCTTACTATGCCCCTTCATGCTGACATCCCGTCTTCCATAAGGCTAATGGGGTATACCATCCAGTGTTTTTATTTTTATTGCTTGCATTTGTTTTCGGTGCGACTCGATGGGGCACCTGGCTGCAGTGTGCCGCGCTGATGTGGTGCTCCGCGTCAATCTCTTCCGGGAGGATGAGTTCCCCTTCCGGAAGTCCCGGAAGCTTCTGTGGGTGATGTGGACGTATGGGCTCTGCCTGGGCGGTGGACAGCGGGCGGCTGGAGGTTCTTCTGTTGTGGTGGATGCTGTGCCGGGAACTACACAACTGCGGTATGTAGTGGAGAAGGATGTGATTGTGGTCCCTCCTCCGCAGGCTGCTGTGAATGTGGTGGTGGGTTCTCCAGAGTTGTCAGGGCCTGTGTCGTCATATGTGTGTCGTCGCGATGTGCTGTCTGGTGCGGAGGGGCTGTGCGTGGTTCCTGGTGTCCGTGTGGATGTTCATGCCGTGCAACCTGATGTAGTGGTTGTTCCTGTGCCTACGGTAGTCTCCGCGGCTGAGGTGGTGCATGGTGTTACGAACTTTACCTCCTGTGGAGGTTAGTTTCTATTATAAATTATTTATTAACACAAAGGAGAATGTTTTCTTAAAAGAAATATGCAACAGGCACCTGGGAGGCCGTGAGTGACTATTATTACTCTGCCAGTAAAGTAGTACCCTTCAGCTGTAGATTGTTTAGGAAAAACGTATACTGGAATAGTAAAACTATGTGAAGGAAAAATGGACTCAATCAAAAAATGGATTCAATCAAAAACTTACGTGTGGAATATGATAACCTTGAGGTTACCTTGAGGTGCTTCCGGGGCTTAGCGTCCCCGCGGCCCGGTCATCGACCAGGCCTCCTGATTGCTGGACTGATCAACCAGGCTGTTGGACGCGGCTGCTCGCAGCCTGACATATGAGTCACAGCCTGGTTGATCAGGTATCCTTTGGAGGTGCTTATCCAGTTCTCTCTTGAACACTGTGAGGGGCTTGCCAGTTATGCCCCTTATGTGTAGCGGGAGCGTGTTGAACAGTCTCGGGCCCCTGATGTTGATAGAGTTCTCTCTCAGAGTACCTGTTGCACCTCTGTTTTTCAACGGGGGTATTCTGCACATCCTGCCATGTCTTCTGGTCTCATGTGATGTTATTTCTGTGTGCAAGTTTGGGACCAGCCCCTCTAATATTTTCCATGTGTAAATTATTATGTATAAATGAAGTCAATAAAGGGTTTGATTGGAAGGGAACTATCAGGAGAAAGCGCCAAGCCATTACGAATATATAGCCCTGGGAAGGGGTCAGGATAAGGATTTGGGATGGGAAAGGGGGAAAATATGGTGCCCAACCACTTGGACGGACGGGGTTTGAACGCCGACCTGCATGAAGCGAGACCGTCGCTCTACCATCCAGCCCAAGATGGAACACCATCTTGACCTGACGCAAGGAGGAACGGTGACGACCGGTCCTTACTTTTCTGAGGGATTTCTCCTGGCATATCATAACAGGGTTGCAAGGAAGGGTAGAATACACTTATAGCCTACTGAGCAGCTTTTTCAGAGAGAGTCCAGATTTCCTAGGGATTTATGTATGTGTCACAGGCTGACAGAGGTAGTTCTGGAGTGCACAGTTCCAGTGTTGGACTGAAAGCTGTATGGGGACCAGAGACCGTTTGGGTGATAAGAGACAATGTTTTTTCATTTTGAATGCATTGATTTATAATGAATGAATTATGTTATGTAACATCACGTGTGTTTTATAAATATACATTTGTGTCATTTATCTACTAGAATGTTTCACTACACCTTGAATTCCCCTTGGCTCAGTTAAAAGCCTTATTAGCCCGGACAACATTAAAATACATGAGGAACACACCCCCATCGTGACACGTAGTCCTGGGGCGGTTGTGCCCACGGGGACTCCATGCACTTCTAGTGGGGCAGATGTGGCTATCGTGTCGTCGGTGGGTGTCCAACTTTCTAGTCCGCAGTTGGAGATGTCAAGTTCGGATAACCTGTCACCTGACTCAAAATGTACGAGGAGGTCTCCAGAGTCGCCTTTCCCCTAGTGGTATCGCCTGTGTGAGTGTGCAGGTCTCTGAGGATTTGGTGTCCTCTGAGAATGGGGATGTTGGGATGCCTGGGGCTCATGTGGTGCCTGTCGTTGGTAAAGCTGAAAGGTGGTGGTGGGTGTCCCTTTTGCGGTGCGAGATCCGGGTGTGGAGAAGGGGCCTCGTTGCCTGTTCCTGTCTGCACCCCCAAGCTCCCGGTTGCCGTTTTCCCGCGATGGGGGATTGTTGATCCGTGGGTATTTGGTGGTGAGGGGAGGGATTTGGATCGCGTGTTGAAAAAGGACTCTGTGAAGAAGGGCTCCATACAGAAGGGTCCCCATGACCCCTCCCGTGGTGTTGAACCCCATGTCGAAGGATACCGAGTTGCAGGACCCCGTGCAGACGAACGCTGTGCGGCTGGGCTCCTTGGAAACCGATCCTGTGCAGACTCCGCATATGCGTCATCTCCAGTACTCACTTGCAGATAAGCCCCCCTACTGAGGCCGAATGGCAGATGTGGGATGATTACTGTGATAGACATCCTTTATGATTTGTGCCTGATTTTCGTACTCTTCAAGTTCAAGTTCAAGTATGTTTATTGAGACAAGAAATAAATACATCCCAAAAGGGATAGAGTAACTTAGGCTATTTCTACCCCCCTTTTCGTGCTCTTCTTTTCCTGTTTATTTTGTCCCTTAAGCGCTTTAGTGTTGTTAGTTTTTTTTTTTTTTTTGGGTGACGCTTTGCCTGGCTTATGGGTTATGTATGCCTTTATATTTTTCTTGTTTATCCATGTTTATGCGTTTTGCTGTTTTGTTATACTCAGGTGCAGGTTTCATGTGTTATTTTGTATTTGTTCTGGTACTCTGGTACCGATTACTTTTATTTTGTTCTTATTCGCTGTTTAATAAGTGAATAAGATTATTAATTGTTCTTATTATATAAAAAGATTGTTAAGGGCAAGTCTTCTACTTGCAGAAACTAGGGTTGACTCGCAGGGAGCAGAAAGCATTAGTATTAAGAGGTATTTGTTTAGAACTGATAACTATATGCAAAGACAGCAAAATATCCACAGACAGTATCAAATTACAATCAGTATAATTTGTCGGGGAATATTGTTATTTATGTCAGGTAAGAGCAAGTAAGAATCTCCTAACAATGAGAAATCTAATTATAAATTATGTGAACTTGAGCTAGGACATACCCTTGAATACTGTTTCAGGGGAATGCCTAGGTATCAATGGTGTCAGACCAAATGGTTCGAGATACTTTAAGTTTTGTAACTCTCATACACTCACGCATTTTGGAAGATATTCTTATCCTAATGAATACCTTCTTGTATATAAATAAATAAATAAATGTACCTATGCCATACAACTTTACCACTAAAATCATTGCTGTTATCTTGTATCATGTTATACACATAGTTTACTACATTATATCTTGCATTAATTCTCAAATTATGCTAAAATGTACTTTAACTAAAATTTACTTTAATCTACCTACTTTTTTTGTCAAATTTCTTATACAATGCATTTTTTATTCTTTCTTGCAATGCATTTTTATACTTTCTTACAATGTATTTTTATACTCTCTTACAATGTACCTTTAAACATTTTTTTTAATTTTGCTACAAATCACCTTCTTAAAAATGATATGTTAGATTAAGGATCTGCCCACCATCAGCAGGAACAAAATCAATAAAGTTCACTCAGTTGGATACAGTGTCAAAGTAAAGCCAGTCATCCACGCAGACATTTCTTGAATAAACGAAAGAGGCTTTCCTCTGCTCGCTGCAGCCGGCGCGTCGTGTTAGGCTACCATTTGGGACAGTTGGGAAGCGTCGCACACAAACTTTGCATTTGCTGACCTAACTACTGTTGTTTCAAAGTTTCTTCCGCACTGTATGAAATTCAGACTGCAAATTAGCGGGCAACTTTATTTTTTCCGAGAGCATAAGGAATACACCAAAGGATAATTGTTTTATATCAGTGTTTCTCTAGAATAAATGATTATAATAAATATTTTTAAATTTTTGATTCTTTGTTATAATATTATATTTTATAGTCGGAGTTAGTGGTCTACATGGGTACAGTGGTACATTATGCCTCGTCCTAAATACAGTGCTTATCATATCAAGGAGGAGATATTACACAATCTGTCAAATAATGTCACTGACATAAGCACTGCGGCTTATCGTACACAACCCGCATCAACGGAGTCACTGTACACGAGGCAAGTGTTCTTCTCTGGTGCACTTGGGTGATGAGAACAACACTTTAGATACTTTTACGTATAATTATCACAGCAGCTGGCTGTGATAATATACGTAAGAGGATCTAAAGTGAGGATTTTATCGATAATTATACGATACCCCACTGGTATCCTCGTAACACAGCTACGAGGATACCGGTACGGACGATGCAGGGGGTGTGTAGACGAAGAGGTTGGTAGGTGTGTTTGTGTTTCACCTATTTGTACCTGTAAGATCGAGCTTCAGATTTTGGACCTCGCCGTTCCTATTCCAGGTTGTATAATGCACTGTCCTTTGATCTATTTTTGTACTGTACCTACTTTTGGAATAATGAATTGAGTTTCCTTCTACAACATACTTGTTTAAAATTTTTCCCACATTTGTTACGCTAAAAAAATGTTCTAACATCTTTACGACTCATCAGTTTCTCAAACTTCCATCCATTCTCTTTTGTTATTTTAGTGTTAAATTGTGAACATTTTCTCTTTTTCATACAAACAATCCCACATAACAATTTATGTCTCTATCATGCCTCCTCTATCTTTCTTCTTTTCTAGTGTTGTTTGGTCCAGCTTTTCATACATGGGCTCCACGATGTGGTGCATTCTCTAGGACTGGTCTCAGGTAGGCAGTGACCAGTGATCTGAGCCTCCTTATGTTAGGTTTGTGGATGTTGTTCTGATTTTCGACAGTTTTTTTTAGCTGCTGATGTTATGCATAACTATGACGTGCTTGACGTCACAGTGTCTAGCTCAGTTATAATGAAATAATCAATGATGGAGTCAGAGTCTGTGTCCTGTGGATTCCTTCCCATATTGGTCTCCGAATGCATGATGGAACTGATGAGTTGGCCAAGACTTTTGCTCATAAAGAGGGAATTGATTACCATCTTGGACTGCCTTTGAGCAGCCTGAGGGCAGTAATATTCCGGGAAAAGTCGGAGACTTCAGGCAAAGTGAAATTCACACCAGTTACTCCATCTATCATCATTCTATTATGCAGGAGGTACCGCACGTCTATGGGTCGTCCAATAAGGTTAGCAGACTTCTAGATGTTACCACTGCTAAGCTTAGGCTCGGCTACAAGCACCTCTGGGAATTTGTAACATCTGCTGATGTAGATTTGACTAAGTGTAAACTCTGTCAGCAGAACTATTCGCCTAGTTTGGTTCATTATATAATGAATGTGAAAAAATCGCGGAATTTAGAGATAACACCATCAATAGTGTCCAAGAAATGTGTAAGTACTTGATTCATAATGATGTGCTGCCCGAACTCTTAGCGAAGTATCCAAAATTTGCTTATTGTAAGTAATGCATGCACATGACTGTAAAGCTGCCGCCCAGTTGGATGGGTGTGCAGCAAGACTAGTAACTGTGTGACTCACTATAGATGTAAAGTGCCTTGTATAGTGACTGTTGTGAACCTCTTGTTGAATCATTTGTGACACAAAGATTATTGATGTGTGGGTGATTAAATATGTATATGTATGTATACGTATGTTTATGTACATGTATGCATAAGTATGTGTACATATATATATATAACATTAATAGTTTTGTAACTAGCGTCAAAAGATTGTTATTTGCTTAGCTAAACGAACTAGAGGGTTCAGTTCCTGAACCGATTATGTGGCTCTGTAATCCTTTACACCACCGCCCATGGGATGGGTATGGGGTGCATAATAAAGAAATTGAATTGATGGTATGCTATTTATTTGTGCATCTGGAGGTCTTGTTATGTAGTGGTTACAGGATGGTAGTTTACCTTCAATATGTACGGTCGTGTTGGTCTCCTGTCTTCTGTTTTCATCACTTTGCACTTGTTGACGTCGAAATCCTGAATTTGAAATATATATATCGGACCAACTCTCTAGCTTGTCTGAGTCGTCTGCCACGATCCCTCATATTAATTTTGGGTCATGTACAAGCATCAAGATGTTCAACTCAACGTAGTTTGGTGATGAATATTGTGGTGTTGTGTGTTGCTGAGGAAGTCTTGGTTGTAGGGTTGATATAAAGCCATTACTTGGTTATTGACTTTAATACTTAAACTGATACATGACTAGCAGCTTCCAAGCTGGTGGCGTCCTGTATGCTCTGTTGTTTTTCTCCTGCTGGCGTCTGAACCGCAGTGCATACAAATGGATGGTGCCGTTTTCTATGAACATGACATCCCTCCTTTTCTTTAAAAAGAATGAATACAGGATGTCTATCATGCTTGTAGCGCAAAGCAAAATTATTGACACAGAGTTTTTAACATATCAAGAGATATTGCATACACTTAACATTAATTAAGCACACTAAGAATTTAAACAACTTAATCTTTACCACACAGGATATCAATGTTAAAAATACATATGCAATGTTAAACAAACATGAAAGAAACTGTACTACAAAGTTAAAAAATATTGAATGAGAGATCTGCATTATTCAAACAATATTAAATTTAGTTTAGCATAATAAGTAAACACTTTGCATTACATAGGAACACAATTAATCATCAAATCGTGTAGAGCGTTTAACATGACGTTTAGGACGAGAGTCCCCAAATACAAGAATATCCCTCAATGAATTGTTTGTCGGGTTATAGCTCATTTTTTCTTTTTCCTTTGTACGACTTTGCACTTCATCATTTTCTACACTAGTTGGAATCACTTTGAAATAAGCCATATTACGTGTTATACTATGGTCTCTATTACTCGCTGTTACCATAGTTCCTTTTACACTAATCACTTTATATGGTTTTGTATCATACGGCATATCTAGCTTTCCCTCTTTTTTCTTTTTAACAAGAACAGTATCTCCAACCTTTATGAATTGTTCCTTTGCACGTTGATCATGAGCAATTTTCATTTTGTCCTTGGCTAGTACATCCTTCTGAGCGAGACGTTTATCCGTTACCTTGGCTGGCATGACAGGTAGTGTGATCCTCATAGGACGTCCAAATAAAAGTTCACCAGGGGACTTGCCCAGTGTTCCATGCGGTGTTGCACGGTAGTTCCTGAGATACAGGGAAATAGAGAAAGTGGAAAATAGTACGGATCCTAGAACCTGGGAAATAGGGAAATAGAGAAATACGGATCCTGGGAAATAGGGAAATAGAAGAAGTGGGAAATAGTACGGATCCTAGAACCAATCTTTGTGAGACTGCGATTGTTCAACTTCTCACCTCTCACTGTGACTGTTTACTTACACTTCCCCCCCCCCCCCCTTTCCTCTCAAGTTTGTGTAGTAGTCTCTTAAGTGCGACTGTCTGTTATGACCAGGGTGGTTGTGGATAATGAAACATGATCTGTTGCAAACAGATAAAATGAATACATTGAGTCTGGCGGCAGATTAGCCTTCATTGCTGCCAGACGTATAAATGAGAATTGCCATGTAAGCTCCTGGCTAGTAACAAAAGATAACGTGTAAATTCGTGGATTAATAAACAGCAAGAAGGGTACATTACATATGTGTGACACTGTAAGAAATCGGCAGTGGTCAAATGAGACAGAATATACTTTTATTGTATGATCATTTGGGTTACTCTGAGGAACCGTGGGGATGCAGATTCAATTATAATTGAACTAGATGGCTAGCGGTCATGTCTTGTCGACTTTAGGGAGTTTGCCGCAGAGAAGTCCTTATGTACTCTTTTTTTTAAGTATTGGCCACCGATCTATTTAATAACTATTATTATTATATGCCACTCTAGGCTTGCTCCACTGATACTGTGTTTGGGTGAGAGATTTTAGAGAGAGCTTTCTTATGGGTGTGGGGGTTACGGGATATTCCAACTGTACTTGCCTGGAGTGTTTCCTGTGTGAGCCTTTCCCTGGAAACACAAACCGTAACTGTCTCTATTTTCCGCTTGTTACAACTTGTAATAAAGTTGTTACATCTTGGCTTAACGTGTTTATGACGTATTAGAACGTTGTTACAACTTGTTATATTGGTTGTTATAACTGGTTAGGAGGTGTTAAAACTTGTTCGAACGTTGTACCAACGTCGTAGTTTTGGTGTGTGTTTGGCGGGTTATGCCTGTCCCAGGAAGATTCTGAGCATAAAATAGGCGTCAACAGGCAGTGCTAGGGGTTTTACCATGGGAAAAGGGTCTGTGATGAATACATCATAAAGTATACCTACTAGTTATTCCTTATGTCCAGTGGAAAGAAGCAGGTAAATTTGTGGGAGTACTTTCCCTGGGGCCAGGGTCAAGGCCCTCCCCACTTGCTTGCTAGATTGTATGTTTGTAAGTAATAAGGCAGCCTTGGAGTGCAGTATAGTGGTAGGTTTATATTGATTATACCACAACAAGTATCACAATTCCGGAACATCGTCAAAAGCTTATTGAGTATCCACAAATACCAACCCCATCCTCTTGTTTAGACAGTACTTTCTTTAACTATGTTGACCATCGTACATATATTGACATAACACACAATTAGAGAGTACTAGTACAATTTAGTACTATTCACTTTATAGACCGAAAAAATAAAAATAAAATCTAAACTTAAATATTTTAACCTAGAAACCTAATAGCTATGTAATAGAATAATGACGAGTAAGCCTGTGTCTATTAGAGAAAACTATACGTGCAGATGTGGGTGAATATAACAAACTCAAATTAGATGGAGACCGAAGCAAGGCAAATTGATTCTACAGACCGAAGCACTGATTGATGCTACAGCTGACAGCCTTGGCCGTCCTCTTGAGCGTTCACAACGTCACTAACCAGATGTACTAAATTTTCCGAACCTAAGCTAACGGACAACCCACCAAGATAAACGGGACATAACGCCAATTTTGCGCCCTGCTGTGATTTTTTAGTACATCAGTTTTTGGCCTTAGGAAATTTATACATTAAAATGTTATGTACTACTCGAGAGGACGGGATGCACAGCGACCCCCCCGATGCAGCTAAGCACACGGAGACCCAGATGACATAGAACATAACGTCCACTCCAGCACAAGTTAACCCAATAAGCACCTCATATTTGAGGCCAGCTGGTGGAAGTGCAGGTGCCAGATGTATGTTTACAACTTCAAGCAAGTTTCGCTATTTAACTAATAATCTTGGCTTTAACAGTAAGAAGGGCGAGCAGGGAAGAAGGAACACCAATACACCAGGCAAGGATAACATCATGCATACCAACACCAGTGGTAGTGGTATTTTCCACTCAAAGGGGGGTGGGAAGGTGACAAGGGTTCCACCACTGTTTGGAACTGTTGCTATACAGTTTCGTGATGCTATACAGTTTCATGTACCGGGGTCTGTACATAAACCCATCCTGTTTCCGATATATGTAAACGATCTTCCAGGGGGTATAGACTCATTCCTCTTAATGTTACCTGTTGATGAAAAAAATATGAGAAGAATCAAGATAGATGAAGATAGACAGAAACTACAGGACGACCTGGACAAACTGGAGGAATGGTCTAGAAAAGGGTTACTAAAGTTTAACTCAGGAAAGTAAAGTAATGAAATTAGGTGAAGGGAGCTGGATGCTGAACACAAGGTACAATCTGGGAGGTGAAATCCTGCAAGTAAAATAGAGAGAAAGATCTGGGGGTTGATATCACACCGAACCAGTCCCCAGAAACCCACATCAAAAGGAAATCATCAGCGGCATATGCTAGATTGGCCACCTTAAGAACTGCCTTCAGAAACTTGTGTAAGAAATCGTTCAGGACCTTGTATAACACTTATATCAAACCAATCCTGGAGTATGCAGCTCCAATCTGCAGTTCACACGTAGTTGAACACATTACAAAGTTAGAGAAGATTCAGAGGTATGCCACTAGACTAGTCCCTGAACCGAGCTATGAGCTACGAGGAAATGCTACGGGAGCTAAACCTCACGTCCCTGGAAGACAGAAGAATAAGGGAAGACATGATCACCACCTACAAAATTCTCAGGGGAATTGAAAGGGTGGACAAACACAAACTATTTAGCATGGGTAGAACACGAACAAGGGGACACAGGTGGAAACTTTGTACCCAAATGAACCACAGAGACATTAGAAACAATTTGTTCAGTGTCAGAGTAGTTAACAGATGGAATGCATTAGGTAGTGATGTGGTGTAGGCAGACCCAATACACATGCAGTTTCAAATGTAGATTTGATAAAGCCCAATAGTCTCCAGAATCTGTACATCAGTTGATTGACAGTTGAGAGGCGGGACCAAAGAGCCAAAGCTCAACCCCCGAAAGCACAACAAGGTGAGTACCATTCCACTCAACAACAATACCACAGCTAGATAAAGTAACGTCAACAGTATAATATATTCCCTTTGTGTTTCAAAATATCAAACAATTCAAGAGAGCTGCAGACCCATTATGTTCAAGCTTTGTAATGAGAATAAGTGGGCAAAGAAACTAGTAAAGTTACAAAAAGATCAGACAACGGTAATAATGAACCTACATAGCATGAATCACACAACATGATCTGATTATCAAAGTTAATCTCCATGGTGAAACAATATGTCTTTAGGGCAAAGTTTCACATCTAAATCTCTCGGTTTTGTAGTAGCGGATTTGTTAAAAGAAATTTAATCGAGTCCATTCTAATTAGACACTGTCCTAATACTCTCAATGTTAGCGAAGGGTTGCTTAAGTTATACCCCTGTGGAGGCCTCCATTATTGCTCGAATGTGTAAACCCTCATAAATTGTTGTAAGTTGTTGTAAGTGGCACAAGTTGCACAAGTAACCCCATTGTTGTTAGTGCCACAAGTTGCTCTATCATGATACAAGTTATCTTCGAGTAGGAATGCACCTGGGGCTGCCGTGAGGTACAGACGTGTCGTCCGGCCTCTGGTAGTTTGGGGTGTTTGCCGTTTTTCGTCGCCAGTGGGTGTGGCGTCCCCACCCTCCCTGCAGTTGCTGCTTGGGCGGTGTTGACGGCGCACGCTTGCGATGGGAGTCCCTCTCCCTCCTGTGACGAGAGTAAACTCCGTGGGACTGGAGTTCACGGGCCGTGTTGGCTACCCTTTAGTTGAGCTTGTCATGTGTGACATGCTCCGTGTCCCGGTCGACGACGTCTACGGTGTTGAGCTGGTAACTGCTGTTACCACCCTCGAGACTAAATAAGGTTCTTCTCCCAGCAGTGTACATAAATTATTTCATATAGGCCTTTAATAAATATTGTCTAGGGGTATAGGTCAAAACACTGCATAAAATGGGGAACAATATATTTTGCTAAGGGGGACAAACATAACAATTAAATGGTTCGTAAATATATCCAGAAATATTTATCAGCATGCAAATTAAAATAAATACTTTCTCGAGCAATGAGCAATATTAATAGCACTTTAAAATGAGAGAATACAATATCACTGACCAGGAAATAAAAACTTTGAATTGACTA
>WNGS01167372.1:3647571-3673032 GCA_020271785.1 Procambarus virginalis | reverse complement strand
TGTAATACTGGGGTGGGAGGCTGGCGGGGGTGTAATACTGGGGTGGGAGGCTGGCGGGGTGTAATACTGGGGTGGGAGGCTGGCGGGTGTGTATATACTGGGGTGGGAGGCGGCGGGTGTGTCACCCGCCTGCCTCCCACCCCAGTATAACACCCCGCCAGCCTCCCACCCCAGTATTACACCCCCGCCAGCCTCCCACCCCAGTATTACCCCCCGCCAGCCTCCCACCCCAGTATTACACCCCCGCCAGCCTCCCACCCCAGTATAACACCCCGCCAGCCTCCCACCCCAGTATAACACCCCGCCTGCCTCCCACCCCAGTATTACACCCCCGCCAGCCTCCCACCCCAGTATTACACCCGCCAGCCTCCCACCCCAGTATTACACACCCGCCAGCCTCCCACCCCAGTATAACACCCCGCCAGCCTCCCACCCCAGTATTACACCCGCCAGCCCCCACCCCAGTATTACACCCCGCCAGCCTCCCACCCAGTATTACACCCCGCCAGCCTCCCACCCCAGTATTACACCCCGCCAGCCTCCCACCCCAGTATTACACCCCCGCCAGCCTCCCACCCAAGTATTACAACCCCGCCAGCCTCCCACCCCAGTATTACACCCCGCCAGCCTCCCACCCCAGTATACACCCCGCCAGCCTCCCACCCCAGTATTACACCCCCGCCATCCTCCCACCCCAGTATTACACCCCGCCAGCCTCCCACCCCAGTATTACACCCCGCCAGCCTCCCACCCCAGTATTACACCCCCGCCTGCCTCCCACCCCAGTATTACACCCCCGCCAGCCTCCCACCCCAGTATTACCCCTCGCCAGCCTCCCACCCCAGTATTACACCCCCGCCTGCCTCCCACCCCAGTATTACACCCCCGCCAGCCTCCCACCCCAGTATTACACCCCCGCCTGCCTCCCACCCCAGTATTACACCCCCGCCAGCCTCCCATCCCAGTATTACACCCCCGCCAGCCTCCCACCCCAGTATTACACACCCGCTGCCTCCCACCCCAGTATTACACCCCCGCCAGCCTCCCACCCCAGTATTACACCCCGCCTGCCTCCCACCCCAGTATTACACCCCGCCTGCCTCCCACCCCAGTATACACCCCCGCCTGCCTCCCACCCCAGTATTACACCCCCGCCAGGCTCCCACCCCAGTATTACACCCCGCCAGCCTTCCACCCCAGTATTACACCCCGTCAGCCTCCCCCCCAGTATTACACCCCCGCCAGCCTCCCACCCCAGTATTACACCCCCGCCAGCCTCCCACCCCAGTATTACACCCCGCCAGCCTCCCACCCCAGTATTACACACCCGCCAGCCTCCCACCCCAGTATACACCCCCGCCTGCCTCCCCCCAGTATTACACCCCCGCCAGCCTCCCACCCCAGTATTACACCCCCGCCTGCTCCCACCCCAGTATTACACCCCCGCCAGCCTCCCACCCCAGTATTACACCCCCGCCTGCCTCCCACCCCAGTATTACACCCCGCCAGCCTCCCACCCCAGTATTACACCCCCGCCAGCCTCCCACCCCAGTATTACACCCCGCCAGCCTCCCACCCCAGTATTACACCCCCGCCTGCCTCCCACCCCAGTATTACACCCCGCCAGCCTCCCACCCCAGTATTACCACCCCCGCCTGCCTCCCACCCAGTATTACACCCCGCCAGCCTCCCACCCCAGTATTATTACACCCCGCCTGCCTCCCACCCCAGTATTACACCCCGCCAGCCTCCCACCCCAGTGTGTGCATGCTCAAACGTACCACAACACGGCTTCCGTCACATTTTGTTTACCAATTTCCCGCCAGCTGTGTCACTGGTAGTGAAGGTCCATGTCTTGTATGTGTCCTGAGCTGCTCCCTTCAGTCTTCCTCCTCCAGTGAGTTACAGGCCCTTCATCCTGTGAGTGGTAGTGGTCCCATAACCATCCTGTGAGTGGTAATGGTCCCATAACCATCCGTGAGTGGTAGTGGTCCCATAACCATCCTGTGAGTGGTAGTGGTCCCATAACCATCCTGTGAGTGGTAGTGTCCCATAACCATCCTGTGAGTGGTAGTGGTCCCATAACCATCCTGTGAGTGGTAGTGGACCCATAACCATCCTGTGAGTGGTAGTGGACCCATAACCATCCTGTGAGTGGTAATGGACCCATAACCATCCTGTGAGTGGTAGTGGTCCCATAACCATCCTGTGAGTGGTAATGGTCCCATAACCATCCTGTGAGTGGTAATGGTCCATAACCATCCTGTGAGTGGTAGTGGTCCCATAACCATCCTGTGAGTGGTAGTGGTCCCATAACCATCCTGTGAGTGGTAGTGGTCCCATAACCATCCTGTGAGTGGTAGTGGTCCCATAACCATCCTGTGAGTGGTAGTGGACCCATAACCATCCTGTGAGTGGTAGTGACCATAACCATCCTGTGAGTGGTAATGGACCCATAACCATCCTGTGAGTGGTAGTGGTCCCATAACCATCCTGTGAGTGGTAATGGTCCCATAACCATCCTGTGAGTGGTAATGGTCCCATAACCATCCTGTGAGTGGTAGTGGTCCCATAACCATCCTGTGAGTGGTAATGGACCATAACCATCCGTGAGTGGTAGTAGACCCATAACCATCCTGTGAGTGGTAATGGACCCATAACCATCCTGTGAGTGGTAATGGTCCCATAACCATCCTGTGAGTGGTAATGGACCCATAACCATCCAGTGAGTGGTAGTGGTGCCATAACCATCCTGTGAGTGGTAATGTCTACTCCCCTCGTCTCTCACCCTCACCCATAATGTTATTCATTGCCCGTTGATTAATATATATAGAAACACTGAGATAAGGACTGTTCCTAAACAATTAGTCTGGATGTGTCACAGCGGAAACATTGATGATATTCTGGAGAGATATAAGAATTTTGCACCAAGATTGTAGCTTTGTTGAATTGCCTGAATGTCTATTGCAAATTGTCTGTGTATTTAGTCATAAAAATATTTGTGTGTAAGTCTGGTAACATACCAGACGTACATAACATAACATTATATCATGTGAGTGATAATGGACCCCATACTCATCCTGTGAGTGGTAGCGGACTCCATACCCATCCCGTTTGTGGTAGTGGACCCATATCCATTTTGTGAGTGGTAGAGGACCCTATACTCATTCTGTGAATAGTAGCGGACCCCATACCCATCCTGTAAGTGGCAGTGAACCCCATATCCATCGTGTGATTGGTGTGGATCCCATACCCATCATGTGAGTGGTAGCAGAAAATTCTTCAGAAGCAAATAAAGGGCTCAGGAACTGAACCCCAAAATTCATTTATATGAGCAGGTTACAGTTTTGATATGTAGAGTTTAATGTATATATCAAGTTTTGTATAGCATAATGAGTTCAAGAGCTAGATCACAACATACTCTAAGTTTAGTAATTTATGTGTGTGGCGAGTTATAATTTTAATTTGCTAATCTTGCACCGAACATCTACCCAGTGGGCATCGGTGGAAAGTTTACAATCATGTTCAACCACAACAACGAAAGCAAACTTACATTTGTCTAAGACTGCTAATAGCACATCATTTTGAATGAAATATACAAACATTTTTCTGAACGTATGTAATAAAATTATCTCTAAATTCCTAACAAAATAAGGTCTATAAAAATAACGGGTAAAGTAGAGAGATAAATATTTAATTTCTTGTCAAAGAAAATAAATTCCAAGCACAGTTAAAAAAAACCTCTATACACCTCTAATCACGATACTTGCGCTACTGCTCTTTCTCATTCGCATATCACATATATAAAAAATGCAAGTAAATAGCTAAGAATCATCCTTTGCAGGCGACACAAAGATAGCATAAATTACATCTATGGAAAGCACTAAAAACTACAAGCCAATATAAATGAAGTAGCATACAATAACATATAAAGCAGCATACAATAACATGTTTAACATGTTAAGCATTTAGCATTATACTGAAAGGTGAGGTTCCAAATATGCACAACACAATAGCAACATACTTTAGCAAAAGACATAAGCGGTAATGCAGAATAGAACCAATGAAGAGGAGGGGGGGTGACATAAGCACATTCAGAGAACACTATATGAACAAAAGAGGTCCACAGCTCTTTAATATCCTCCAACAAATATACGAAATATGGCCAAAACTGGATAGGACGTGTTCAGTACATAACTGGGTAAGTTCCTGCTAGACGTGCCGAACCAGCTGGGTTGTAATGGATAAGTGTGGAAGAGAAAGAAACTATCAGGAGAAAGCACCATGCCAGTTCAACTAGTAATGGTAGAGGTGGGACTGTAGGCTGCCTCAAGCAGCCGACTTTTAGATCAAGTAATCAGTAGAAAAGCCTGGCCTCAGGCCACACTTGAGGACTACATGAATTCCTAGAACCAACTCTAGGCATACTCCAGGTAATAAAATAAGTAAATTTTACTATGTACTTACATATTTTCTGCATAATATTTCCTTGTTCCTCTCTGGTGACCGAGTCGACGAAACTCCTTAACAAAATCAGCACATTGCCTGTAATTAAAGAGTGGAGGATGAAATATATAGAAAATGACAACAAATTTATACCTTGGTATCTTAAATATTATAGAAAAAATAACAACGGTTAAAGATTAAGTCCTACCCAGGTACAGAGGTTAATAATGGTGTCCCAAGCACTATTCAGATTAAATCGAGATCATTCTAAACAACTTTTTTTCTCTGTATTATAAAACAACCAGAATTTACAAATAAAAGCAAGGTACCGAAGCACCAACACAACAAGTAGCATTCCAATGAAATACAAAACACCAAACAAGACAAAGTTACAAACACCAACACAAAAAAGTCAAACACCAGTGTAATACATGGATACGCGCCTGGGTACAACTCCATGCACTCAGTAAGGAAAACATAACAAAACAACGGGAAACATGGAAAAACAGTAAAAACTGTAATACAGCACGACATGAACATACATAATGGACCCAACGCACAGAGGCCGTTACCACCCATCGAAATGAAGAAAGCAATTACAAGAAGGCGGGGAAGGAGGAGCCTTCAACCCCAAACATTCAGTCATCAACAACCAAACTGAACAATATAAGGTAACATGGGTTAATGGAAAGGCCAGACATGAGACCAAATTTAACAACACACAATAAAAACAGACGAAACCCAGCACACAACACAAACTTAGAATAATCGTTACAAGCTACGAGGGGAGGCATCTCCGAACCTCGCCACAAGACAGGATGCCCCTATAAACAGTAGGGGTCGACAAACACATAGACAACAAATGAAAATACAGAAAAAAAATACAAATGAACATTGAATGAGAACAGCCCAAGGGAACCAGAAGTACACCCAACACATGGAACATAAGTTTACAAGCAAAAATAAAAACACATCATACCCAAAGGAGAAGCACCTCCAGCATGCCCACGGAACCCGACCCAATCAGCACCAACCGCCTACCCGAGGCATGCCCGCAAAAGCCGGATCACCCCCTATGGGTGCCAGTCGCTGTATTAGGTGTGGAGTGGGGGCTGAAGGGGCTCGATTTCCGACGAGGAAACCCCTTGAGGAGGGGCACTAGACCCCCGTTTCAACATCAACTGCA
This sequence comes from Procambarus virginalis, assembly GCA_020271785.1. Taxonomy (NCBI): domain Eukaryota; kingdom Metazoa; phylum Arthropoda; class Malacostraca; order Decapoda; family Cambaridae; genus Procambarus; species Procambarus virginalis. The sequence goes on along the minus strand of WNGS01167372.1, from coordinate 3,667,400 downwards.
TATCCTTCATTGCACCACCACCTTCTCCAGGGTCAACAACACCCACCCCGGTCCACTGGCACTAGGAGGGGAAAGGGGCTCATAGGCAGGAACCGGCAGAGGATCCACTGCGTCCCGCACTTGCTCCTCTACAAACACCACCTCCTCCGCTCAGCGTCCATAGTCTCCACAGGGCCCACACCACCAAGGGGCCTGACAGCGACCTGGCAACGCCCTTCCGACACTTCCGTTTAGGAACGAGCCCAGCCGTATGCAACGTGTCTTGGAGGCGTTGCGGGGGACGCACACCCTCCATAGACGAGACAGCCTGGGATTCCACCAAAAAAGAGAGGATCACTTCCTTCCCCGGCAGCACCGCCACACCAGACGCGCACTTCAGGCAGAAGAGGACATCCCCTGGAAAGCCTCCGCCACCCAGCAGGCAGCACACTGTGGATCTCCACCAGCACCTGATGCGCAACTACAGCATCACACTAGCTGTCCATCGTCCTCCGTCAACAGAGGCGTACAATTATTTGTATACCTTGTATTAATTTATATGAAAATCAATATTACAACCGGTGAAGAAATTTTATTAAATGCAGTTGTTACTTTACAGAAAAACCTGCACCCTGAAACTTTATGCTGTGTTCTTAGAATATAAATATTTAATCTTGGTAATGTCACTTCACATACATTTTTGAAGTTATATTTAGTATAATGTTTACTGAACATATTTCAGTACTGGTTGGTAATACTGGTTGGTGGTACTGGTAGTACTGGTGGTGGAACTGGTAGTACTAGTTGGTGGTACTGGTAGATGGTACTGGTAGTACTGGTGATGGTACTGGTAGTACTGGTGGTGGTGCTGGTAGTACTGGTGGTGGTACTGGTGGTACTGGTAGTACTTGTGGTGGCACAGCCTGGTCGACGACCGGGCCGCGGGGACGCTAAGCCCCGGAAGCACCTCAAGGTAAGGTACTGGTAGTACTTGTGGCAATACTGGTAGTACTGGTGGTGGAACTGGTAGTACTAGTTGGTGGTACTGGTAGATGGTACTGGTAGTACTGGTGGTGGTACTGATGGTACTGGTAGTACTGGTAGTGGTACTGGTAATACTAGTGGTGGTACTGGTAGTACCTGTGGTGGTACTGGTAGTACCTGTGGTGATACTGGTAGTACTGGTGGTGGTACTGGTAGTACCTATGGTGGTACTGGTAGTACTGGTGGCGATACTGGTAGTGCTGGTGGGGGTACTGGTAGTACCTGTGGTGATTCTGGTAGTACTTGTGGTAGTACTGGTAGTACTGGTGGTGGTACTGGTAGTACTGGTGGTGGTACTGGTAGTACTTGTGGTGGTACTGGTAGTACTGGTGGTGGTACTGGTAGTACTTGTGGTGGTACTGGTAGTACTGGTGGTAGTACTGGTGGTGGTACTGGTAGTACTTGTGGTGGTACTGGTAGTACTTGTGGTGGTACTGGTAGTACTGGTGGTAGTGCTGGTGGTAGTACTGGTGGTGGTACTGGTAGTACTTGTGGTGGTACTGGTAGTACTTGTGGTGGTACTGGTAGTACTGGTGGTAGTACTGGTGGTGGTACTGGTAGTACTTGTGGTGGTACTGGTAGTACTTGTGGTGGTACTGGTAGTACTGGTGGTGGTACTGGTAGTACTTGTGGTGGTACTGGTAGTACTTGTGGTGGTACTGGTAGTACTTGTGGTGGTACTGGTAGTACTGGTGGTGGTACTGGTGATGGTACTGGTAGTACTGGTGGTGGTACTGGTGATGGTACTGGTAGTACTTGTCGTGGTACTGGTAGTACTGGTGGTGGTACTGGTGATGGTACTGGTAGTACTGGTGGTGGTACTCGTAGTACTGGTGGTGGTACTGGTAGTACTTGTGGTGGTACTGGTAGTACTGGTGGTGGTACTGGTAGTACTTGTGGTGGTACTGGTAGTACTTGTGGTGGTACTGGTAGTACTGGTGGTGGTACTGGTAGTACTGGTGGTGGTACTCGTAGTACTGGTGGTGGTACTGGTAGTACTGGTGGTGGTACTGGTAGTACTTGTGGTAGTACTGGTAGTACTTGTGGTAGTACTGGTGGTGGTACTGGTAGTACTGGTGGTGGTACTGGTAGTACTGGTGGTGGTACTGGTAATACTGGTGGTGGCACTGGTACTGGTGATTATACTGGTAATACTGGTGGTGGCACTGGTAGTACTGGTGGTGGTACTGGTAGTACTGGTGGTGGTACTAGTAGTACTGGTGGTGGTACTGGTGATGGTACTGGTAGTACTGGTGGTGGTATTGGTAGTATTGGTGGTAGTATTGGTGGTAGTACTGGTGGTGATACTGGTAGTGCTGGTGGTGGTACTGGTAGTACCTGTGGTGGTACTGGTAGTACTGGTGGTGGTACTGGTAGTACTTGTGGTAGTACTGGTGGTAGTACTTGTGGTGGTACTGGTAGTACTGGTGGTGGTACTGGCAGTACTGGTGGTGGTACTGGTAGTACTGGTGATTATACTGGTAATACTGGTGGTGGCACTGGTAGTACTGGTGGTGGTACTGGTAGTACTGGTGGTGGTACTAGTAGTACTGGTGGTGGTACTGGTGATGGTACTGGTAGTACTGGTGGTGGTATTGGTAGTATTGGTGGTAGTATTGGTGGTAGTACTGGTGGTGATACTGGTAGTGCTGGTGGTGGTACTGGTAGTACCTGTGGTGGTACTGGTAGTACTGGTGGTGGTACTGGTAGTACTGGTGGTGGTACTTTTGATGGTACTGGTAGTACTGGTGGTGGTACTGGTAGTTCTGGTGATGGTACTGGTAGTACTGGTGGTGGTACTGGCAGTACTGGTGATGGTACTGGTAGTACGGGTGGTGGTACTGGTGGTGGTACTGGTGATGGTACTGGGGATGGTACTGGTGATGGTACTGGTAGTACTGGTGGTGGTACTGGTAGTACTGGTGGTAGTACTTGTGGTGGTACTGGTAGTACTTGTGGTGATACTGGTAGTACTGGTGGTGGTACTGGTAGTACTGGTGGTGATACTGGTAGTACTGGTGCTGGTACTGGTGCTGGTACTGGTGGTGGTACTGGTAGTACTGGTGGTAGTACTGGTGGTGGTACTGGTAGTACTGGTGGTAGTACTGGTGGTGGTACTGGTAGTACTTGTGGTGGTACTGGTAGTACTGGTGGTGGTACTGGTGGTGATACTGGTAGTACTGGTGATGGTACTGGTAGTACTGGTGGTGGTACTGGTAGTACTTGTGGTGATACTGGTAGTACTGGTGGTGGTACTGGTAGTACTGGTGGTGGTACTGGTGATGGTACTGGTAGTACTGGTGGTGGTACTGGTAGTACTGGTGGTGGTACTGGTGGTGGTACTGGTGGTGGTACTGGTAGTACTGGTGGTGATACTGGTAGTACTGGTGGTGATACTGGTAGTACTGGTAGTACTTGTGGTGGTACTGGTAGTACTGGTGATGGTACTGGTAGTACTGGTGGTGATACTGGTAGTACTGGTAGTACTGGTGGTGGTACTGGTAGTACTGGTGGTGGTACTGGTAGTACTGGTGGTGGTACTGGTAGTATTGGTGGTGGTACTGGTAGTACTGGTGGTGATACTGGTAGTACTGGTGATGGTACTGGTGATGGTACTGGTGGTGATACTGGTAGTACTGGTAGTACTGGTGGTGGTACTGGTAGTACTGGTAGTACTGGTGGTGGTTGCCACCAGTACCACCAAAAGAGGAAACCAGAATGCGTGACGTCACGAATCACCTGAGGGAGCAGTGACGTCATCGAGCTAGCGAAGACTACAGTGAGCTCAGTGACACAAGAAAGCTTCAGGCTGTTGTGGAACCATCATCAACAGCTGCTCTTTGTTAAGAAATCTGCCCTCCCCTTCCCACTTTGTTGATTAGAAGTTTCAAAGGAAATTGCTAGGATGTTTACAGATAGAATTTGATGTCCCAAAAAGCATTATGATTATATACCCCAGAAACATAGCGTTTGCCCAAAATATTAGCTTATTTTGTTATTGCCTAATAATTGCCCAGCTTATTAGTGGCTTTTGGTTTTGTATGTACTAGCTCTATCTATAAATCCAACATTATGTTTGTAACTCATCATCTTTGTATGTACTTTTCCTGAATACAAAAAATTAATTTAATTTAATTTAAAAGTTTAATTAATTTAATTTATATATTTAATTATTTTAATTTAACAATTATATTTAATTTATTATTTTCTTTAATTTAATATGCATATGAATAAATCTGTTTATGTGGGCATTGCACCGTGAAACTGTGAAGTGATTTAGTTGATGAAGTGAAGTCCAGAGCTATTGAATGATTATCATTATTATTGAATGTGTTGTGATTCAAATAAGAGATAAATTACTAGGCCCCCTTCCGGAACCTGTAAGCCTATTTCTTATGCACATGGGTAACCAAGCCTAATGCGGTGTAAGTGTACTTCTGATGTTCTACTGCTCCCTTTCATCAAACTAAGTGGTTCGTAGTTTTTTTAATTCTTGTACCAACCCGCAGATCCTGATGTTGCAACTGCTCTCTTGTGGTCACTGTACATCTTCTGCATTGATCTGTTTCTAATTACTTTCTTAATCTGTGATAGACTGTGTGGTATGTAAATGTATACATTTCTTCTATTAGTTGCAAGTTTTGCAGCTTCGTCTGCATTGTAATTTCCTATTATTCGCACATGACTTGGCACCCAGTTGATAAGTTCCCGACGGCCTTGAGGTTTGAGTGTTTGCATTAATGATATGACATTTGTGATCGGATGGATGTTATCACGTATGCGTTCTTGTTGCAAGGTTTGCTTCTCATCTAAAGATAACTTGTTCAATTTTGCGTTCTGCATATTATTTAGCTCAGAATGACAGACCATACTCTGATCACTTTGCTTACTGAAACTATAAAAGCAAAATGGTAATGACATTGGAATGAAACTGCATTCCCGCCCAAGTGCCGCAGAGATAATTAATCACACAGTCACTATGAAAAATAAAGTTTGCCAGCATATCAAGCAGATAAATGGCAAAATTTATGTTATCAATGATGAATCAACAAGCCTGACCATTAAAACAATCTTGATAGTTTACTTAAAATGTAAAAGTGATAAGGAAGGTAATCCCCATTTCATGTTCTTAGATCTAATTGAACCTGATCAGAAAGCAGCAACTATTGCTAGAAATCTAGTGAAAAGTCTCTATTATCATGGGTTTAATGACTAATATTTTAAACAGAACCTTGTAGCATTTGCTAGTGATGGGACAAGTGTCATGCTTGGTGTCAAATGTGGCGTTGCAACAATTCTCAAGGAACATTACCTTGATATAATAATCTGGCACTGTCTTAATCCCAGATTAGAACTTGTAGTAGGTGATTCAGTGAGAGAGGTTCATGGAATTAATCATTTTCATGTTTATGGACAAATTGCACTCAGTTTACAGTAGATCACCTGTAAATCAAAAGGAACTATCTGAATGTGCATCTCAACTTGAACAACAGATTTACAAAATAGTCCGTGTTCTGAGCACCAGGTGGGTGGCCAGCTCGTTTTGAACAGTTTCAGCAGCGTAGAAAAATTATGAAGCACTTTGTTTTCAGTTTGAAAAAGCAGTGAAAGATAAAACATGACTTGGAAGTGATAGAAAAACCTATGAAGGTGTATTGAAAAAGCTAACTTCAGAACAGTTTCTATTGGATTTAGGTCTAATGTATAACACGTTCCATGAACTTGCTTACTGTCAGAGTGTCAACAGAAATGCACTTCTTCGATTGTGTATGCTGACAAACTTATTCAGCAGAGCATAAGGTCATTACATGGACTAAAAGAAAAACCTGACACTAGAACTTTAGAAGCTCAACAGGCAATTGAAAAGAAAAAATTTGGTGGAATTGCCTTAACAAGCAACAAGAAAATTGTCTCCATTATTTATCAAAGTTTCTTACTAGTCTTGTGAACAATTTGCAGCACCGTATGTTCACGACAGCATCCATGAAAGGCTCTCAAACTTCAGAACCTCAAAGTACGTATAAATCACTGCTAAGTGAAAAGTGTGTCATTGAAAACGACTACTGGCCTAATGAAATATCACGTAATTATGGAGAAGCTGAAATATTATCTCTCCGTAAGAGGTTTATGCTTTAAATGCCTTTAAATGTTTAAGCACTAAATGCCTTTAGAGATTATGTGGAGGATCATGGACTCCGCATCCCCCAAGATTTACACCCATTACTGAGCTGTTTACAAGTCATTCCTATTAGTACTGTTGGACGTTAGAGGTAATTCAGTCACATGAACCTGATAATAACAACAACACACTCAAGAATTCTCGTAAATCATGTATCAGTACTGATGTTTGTTAAACTACATGGACCCTCCCCCCCCCCCCACAAGGCGCCGCACCTGGACCTTCGGGAGGCCACACAAGATCACATATTGAATGGGCCCTTTAACACAGCAGCTGTCTCGACTACCAGGAGAATCGGACCGCACACTACCGGAGACTGAGTCCCGTATACATCCACAGGGATACGCACAGTACTAGGCAATGGTTTGCCACAATCCGCCGAGGATCCAACAGCCGCAGTAGGGGGGAGGGGGGTTACACCACACCCACCATCCCCTCAACGCCTCCCTCGGTCACCATGGGAGCATCAGACCTCGTGCAAGATGGCAACACACTCACTTGATCTCCCGAGTCCACAGAGCGCCCTTCCTGGCAGCACACACAGAGGCCTCTACGATCTCCAGCGGTGGGCAGTCTTCCTCATGAAACAGGTTCACCCCCTCTGTAGGCCGGGCACAGCACACCGCAGGAACATGGCCGTGCAACCCACACCGAAAACAGGTGCATGGCTGCCGAGCATAGAAGCACCTGAGACGCCAGCCTAGGATCTCCAAAGAAGATGGAATAACAGCCCTCAGGTGCAACGCCAAAGTTCGCACCCCGTTCTGCACACCCTGCAGCCGGCCAGGAAGATGCGTGGGTTTTCCCAGTGGGACAGGACATGCCCATACCTGCCCAAAAACCTCTTGAGGAGATCTGCAGGGAACTCGAACAAGACATTGTGAAGACTTACGAAGGTAGGTGCCGTGCAGCGGTCAGAGATGACGACAGTCCTGACGTCAACAGGCACCAGCAAGGTGCGGCCCTCAGATTTCCTCATGAAGGACAGGTAGACATCAGTAGGCAGGAACTTTACCACCACCCAGTGGTCCGAAAGCTTCTCGGTCAGATGCATCGGTCTAGCCGTACACTGTACGGCTAGAAATCTAGCCATGGATGGTGCTGTAGGGGTGGCGCCTGCATCTCCTGCTGAAGAACATGTGCTTCCCAGGGTTGGCGGGGCAGTGGTGTGTATGTCTCTGCCCATGCCCTCTGCCTCGTCGCTTCTGGTAGTTTCCTCGTTGACGAGTGCCTCTTCTCCTCTGCCGGTTCCGTCGCCCTCACTGGATACCTCACGTGTGCTGGGGTCTACCCTTCCGCCTGCTGTGTCCCTTCCGCCTGCTGTGTCCCTTCCGCCTGCTGTGTCCCTTCCGCCTGCTGTGTCCCTTCCGCCTGCTGTGTCCCTTCCGCCTGCTGTGTCCCTTCCGCCTGCTGTGTCCCTTCCTTCTCCGATTCCGGTCTTTCAGCCGCACATTGTTGAAGCTGCTTTTCTGCGTGATCGTGCTGCCCCGGCTTTGGGGCCGCCTACCGATGGTTCTTCTGGGGCACAGCTTGCTGTGGGTGACACTTCCGACGATCAGCGGCCTCTTTTTAAGCGCAGTCGTTCGGCTCGGGATGTGTCACCTCGCCGGACGTTGGCAGAGGAGCATGATGCGATGGATGATGATGCTGTGGACGACGCTGTGTTGCCTCCTGTGGTGCCTTCTGTGTTGGACACTGTGCCTCCTGCTGGTGGCTCTCCTCAATGGGCGGTTGCCCCTGGTGATCACGACCTCGTAGTGGTGTTGTCAAAGGATGTGCGACGGGGGGGCCTCTGCTCCTGTTCCAATTAGTGGGGGCACTGGGGCGCCTGCAGAGCCACCCTCCGCGGGGCTCGGTGCAGTGCCCGGCGTCGAACGAAGTGCGCGCCCTAGTGGGCGGGCCGGTGTGCGACCCGCTGTGCAGCCTGGTGTGCTTCCAAGTGTGCGACCCTGTGACCAGCTTCCTAGGGGGAAACCCATCCCTTTCGTCCTCCCGTCCGGCGAAGTGATCGACAGATCTAAGACATCTCTGTATTTTCAGTTTGATGACATGGTGCGACCTGTTCCCTAGTGCCTATCTACCATCTGGGTTCCGTGGGCACAGTGTTTCGTCTTGGGCGTGCCGAATTCGATGCCTCGGCCTACCGCGACTCCTGGATGTCCGATTCCTGCAGGCGACCATTTTGGGATGCTTATTGCTTACGGTTTCCGGCTCGGGAGTACCCGGAGAAGTATGAGTGATTAGTGTGGTTGGTTTATGTCTATGTTGTGCGTGGTGTTTCCCCAGTGCCTGCGTGCACAGGTGGGTGTCTTTGTCTGTGTGTGTGGGTGTTGTTCCTGATTCCTGCGTTTCCTGTTTTGTTGTGTTTGAAATTTGTTTTGTACTTTGCCTTTGGTATTGTTTGTGTTGTGGTTGTGTGCGGTTGTGGGTGTTTGGTGTTCTTTCTTTCCTGTCGTTGCGCGCGCCCCGTGTGTTGGGGTGGCGGGCGTATTGGTGTGGAGTGGTGTGGTTGTGTATGTCACTTGTGCGTGTGATTATTTCCTTGTCCTTGTAATTGCTTTATTCTTTGTACATATTTTATGTTATTTATGTTCTCATATGTAGTTTTTGGGGTTTCATGTTACTTGGTTGTTGGTGCCCTTATTTGTGTCCGGTTCTGCTCATTTGTGTGCAGGGTCGGACTGCCCGTGCTTGTGTTTTAATTTACTCCCTTTTCTGTTTTAGGGGTGGTTGGCTTTCTGTAATTTTTGTGTATTTTTTCTTGTACGTTTTTGTTATGACCCTTATGTCATTTATTTGTTGTATATTTTATGCATTTTCTGTCCCATGCTCTTTGTGGGTTTCTTTGCTTGTGTCTTGTGTGCTTTCCTGTGTCCCTTTGTATGTATTTTATGTCTGTTTCATGGTGTTTGCTATTTGCACGATTGTTTGTATTTATATGTTGTTTTGCACTAGTTCCCTGTTTTCCTTCGGGGTGGTTTGGTGTGGATGTGTGTGGGTGTGTTTCTTTCCTGGCTCCTGCGTGGGCCTCTTCTTTTGCTCTTTACCAAATTTATTATTTATGCCTTTTTATGTTACTTAAGGTGTGAATCCTTATTGCTCCTGTGTCTATGGCGCATGCCTTTTGTGTATTATTGTGCTCCTCTGTGTGAGGGTTGGGGTGCCCGGGTTTGTAATTTGCTTTCCGCTCCTTTCAGTTGTAGACATATTTGTCTTTATGTTCATGTTTTGTTGATGTGCCTTTTGCCTTTTACAAGATGTATTTTGTCTATTTCCTGTGCCATGTGTTATGTCTTATACTGGATTTTTCTTATTTTTTCTGTTATCTCCTTGTTATGTGATTTGTACTTTGGCTTTTTATATCAATAAAAAAATAAATAAATAAAAACTTGGACAGTCAGAGATTGAATGCGGACCTACATGAAACGAGACCTTCGCTTTACCGTCTAATCCAAGTAGTTGGATTATAGGAGAAGACAACTTCTTACTCCTGTTAGCTGGCTCTTAGAGGTTTCCCCCTTCCTATAGAGTATGAAATTCTTTCCCAGCAATTGTTTTTATTGGACATAATCTGTTAATCGGTTTACAGCTATTTTCCCAATTATTGTTGTGTAAACAAGAGGGAAACAGTTATGGAATGGTTCTCAATCAACCCTCACCAAGTTGATTTTTTTTTTTTGCAGGGATATTCCTGCGCGGGCTCTAAGCCTCTGGCTGGCCCACTAAGTGTTGCTTCTTTCTGTTTTACTTAGGCGGAGTATGAGTATTTATGACTCATATGGTCGCTTCAGTAAGATTTTGCCATATGTGTTTAACAACTTCTTCTGCTCTGTTGAATCTAAGTTGAAATCTTAATGCGTTTGTAACTGTTCACTGTGTTAGATAATGTTTCAGTGGTCTGTTGAGCATATCTCCACAGTGGTGACATTACCAAGTTGATGTGTATGGTGGGTATGAAGAGAGGGAATAAGAGAAACTGCATAGGAGTGAGCTTTAAAGAAATGTACATTGTTACGACCTGTGTAGTTTATTTAATAAAGAAACAGTGTTACAACTTTTGTTGTCTATGTAATAAAGAAACAAGCCCAACTGAGAGAAAAGCAAAGTGTTGGAAAACGTTTTGACAGTTGGTGAATTCGGAGAGGGAACAACGCTGCCCTACCAGAGCTATGAATATTTGCTTAACTGTAAACTATTAGATACATGTAGACGTTGGAATGTATTTAATTATGCTTCAGTATATTATCCAATTGGTGAACATAGGAGATGTTTAGGTTTTAATTGGCAACTTGACTGGTAGAGTAGTACACTTACGGCATATGTTGTTTAGGTTCAATATTGCCTGTGACTGGTAGGGAAGAGTTGGTTGGTTTAGGGACATGGTCAGAGATTTTTTTCAACTTTTTTCTTCGTTGTGCACCCCATACTCATCCAGTTGGCGGTGGTGGAAATTAAGGGTTACAGAGGCACATAATGGGTTCAGGAACTGAACACAATAGTTCGTTTAGCTAAGCAGGTGACACTCTTTTGAAGCTAGTTATACCAATGTTAATGTTACATGCACATATATATACAATCATTTACACAAATACATATCAATAATCGTTTAATATCACAAATGATTCAACAAGAGGCACACAACAGTCACTATACAAGGCACTCTACATCTATGGTGAGTCACACAGTTACTAATCTTGCTCCACACCCACCCAACTGGGTGGCAGCTTTACGGTCATGTGCAGACTGCACCTACAGTAAGCAAATTTTGGACACTGCCTGGATTCCCGGCAGTACTTATTTTTTATTTATATTTACAAGGGTTTCTACATTCTTGTACAGCCACTAGCACGCATAGCATTTCGAGCAAGCCCTTAATCCTAATATTCCCCGGAATACGACCTCGCCAAATCGTTTAACAACCAGGTACCCATTTTACTGTTGGGTAAACAGAGGCTTCAATTAAGGATTGGCTCCCAGTAACTCTTTCCCGGCCAAGATACGAATCCAGGCCAAAGCGCTTACTAAACGCTAATCGAAGTGTCTTACCACTACGCCACGAGCACTGCATGTGAAGTACTTACACATTTTTTGGATACCTTTGCTGGTGTTATCTCTGAATTCCACGATCTTATCACATTCCATTATATAATGACGCAAAGTATGCGAATAGTTCTGCTGACAGAGTTTACATTTAATCAAATCTACATCAACAGATGCTACAAACTCCCGGAGGTAACCAAGCCGAACCTAAGCCTAGCGGTGGTAACATCTAAGTCTGCAAATTTTATTGGATGACTCATAGACATGCTGTTCTTCCTGCATAATAGAATGATGATGGATGGAGTAACTGGTGTGAATTTCACTTTGCCTTAACTCTACGAGATTTCGTTGATGTTTCCAGAATATTACTGCCCTCAGGCTGCTCAAAGGCAGTCCAAGATGGAAATCAATTCCCTCTTTATGAGCAAAAATTTTGGCTAGCTCATCAGTTCTATCATGCATTCGGATACCAATATGGGGAGGAATCCACTGGAGACAAACTCCATCATTGATTATTTTATTATATATATCTGTGTCTAGCTTCAGACACAAGCACGTCACAGTTATGTCTTTGGGAGCTGAGGGCAGTCAAGGATGACAAGGAGTCACTTACCATTAACATGTCAACTTTGGATTCATATACGTTCTCGAGTGCAAGGATTATAGCAACCAATTCTGCTTGAAGAGTGGAGACCCAGTTATTTATACGTGCTCCATTTTCATAGGAGAAGGAACCATCTCTCGCTGTCCCAACAGCTGCACTTCCAGCTGCACCATTGGACTGGTGCAAGGTGCCATCAGTGTAAATAATTTGGAAAAGGGAGCGCTCTCTGACCAATGCATAAATTTGGCTTAACCTCTGTGATGCGCTGAGTTTATTGTGATGTAGTGATCTGTTGCACACACCATACCTTCTCCCCTTCCCCCTCTCCTCATTTGCCGTCCCCTTTTTGTTCATTCTCCCCCCCTCCCCCCATTGTCTCATCCCCTCCTTCCCCTTCCCCCCCCTCCCTTTTTGTCTAGCCGGCCTCACCTTACATAAAACCATGGAGTCAAGAGGCCCATGATGGCAGGACGGTCCCTCTCACTTGGCCCTCTCCCTGCCCACTCCATCCCCACTCATTTTCCTCTCTACCCCCACTCTTTCCCCTCTCCCCTGTCTTCCCTATAGCAGTTGACAAATTAAGGGCCAATAAATTTAGTGCCATAAAACCATGCTCTCAAATTTATCTTGGGTGGTTGGTCAGACGAGGTTTGTTTCACACGAATCTGGTTGTACTGCTTATTTCCAGATTCCGTGAGAAGACTGCCTCCGAGCAGTTGGCAGGAATTTCATCCACTTACATAGTGTGTGTGGGGACGTAGAGAAAGGGGCGACAGCCCGTGAGTGAAACTCCCAGAGGCGGTCGTGCGGGCCATTCAAGCACCACGAGTTGCCACAAATATATTTTCAATTATTTGTTCTATGTATTTCCAATGCGGTTTTATTTGTTTTTTTTCGTATATGATGCATATTTGTGTCCTTTACAATATGTATACAGTAGAACGTTCATAATATTCCATGGAATTGTCATACATGTGTCAGTAATATGTCCACAATAAATGTTTATTGTCGCAATATTACTTGTTAAAAATTCATTATAATTACAATATGTACAGTTTCACACACTATTTATACAGTAACACACTGTATTACACACTCAGTACTTCGGAAGTGAGTGATAATCAACAAAGCAATCCCTTTTACACAGAGCGACTTCGCTCCCGTTGTACAAGGTACAGATAGATTTTACTTCCTGTTTCTTCGTTATGTGTGCTAACAAATAACGCAATCACGTACTCCCTTGGCTTTAGTACCTGTAGGTGGCATGTAACCAAGCTTGTGAATCGTAAGGTAGTCTTGAAAAGATCGCTTTGTAAGGTCCCTCACTGGAAGAGATTCAGTCATTCTGGAAGAGATTCAGCTATTCTTGAAAATATCTATGTAAATCACCACCATGGAAGCCGCTGTTCATCAATGCTACTTGTATCAGATGCATCATCACTGAACCCAGAAAACGATTCATCTATGCATCATCTATAAAAATTGGAGATGGTATGGGTGGGCAAGGGTGGCGCTCAGAGCTACAACTGGATACGCTCGCTGTATCATCCTCTTTGGTGCTGTATCACTTGCATCAGCCCATCCTCCAAAGACCCAAAAGTGATTCCATGCACTCGCCAACCATCCCCCCCCCCTCCCGTTTATGAATGATAAGTGCTTCACTGACGAATTTTGTTCGAAACACAACGCTGTGGTTCGAACTTCACCCACGTACTACAAAGATAAATAATTGCCAATGGAACCTAAGCACCTGACCTAACCTAACCTATGTCTATATATGCACAATTAAATATGCTAATATATTATATTAATTTATATTTGAGAAAATTCCTGTTTGAATGAACAGCATTTTAAAATTTATGAATGCGTCTGTGGGGTCGACCGCTGGATGTAATGGACAGGTCAAGGACAGGTTTTTGCATCCGACTTTTGTGTTAGGTTTTCATTGCACCTAGCTTCATAAATATTATGACCATTATGTTCTTCAAACAATAAGGTCTGAATTTCACCAACAGTGAGCGATCTTTCAACGACGCGTCGGACAGGTGTTTGGAAGCCAGAGGTGCGTGCGCCACCCATGTTTACTCACTCAGTACTAACCCAGCCAGCAGCCCTAAGACATTCTGGGATTTTTCTCCAAGATGGTTGCCTCTCACTGGAGGTCCCAAGAGTCCACTTCGAGCACAACCTACTGAGCACGCATTTTGAATGGGTACGAAATATTCAAACGGTGTTTTCCCAGTTGGCGCAGTTTCCTACAAACCGAGTTTTCTCGGTTGTTGCAGCACAGTGGTTTTAAGGCATTGTACTATGTTTTTTTTTGCAGAGCAAGGGCAGTTCTTTAGTCAGCTTCTTGGATGGGAAAGTGGGAACGGTAATTTAGAATGAGGTGATATCTCATGGAGGCAGGAAAGTGTTGTTGTTGTCTCTCTTGGTATATCTTGAGGTTATCTTGAGATGATTTCGGGGCTTAGCGTCCCCGGGGCCCGGTCCTCGACCTGGCCTCTTTTCTGTTACCCACCTCAGGAAGCAGCCCGTAGGAGCTGAATAATTCCCAGGTACCTATTTACTGCTAGGTGAACAGGGGCATCAGGGTCAAATAATCTCTGTCCATTTGTTTCCGCCTCCACCGGAGATCGAACCCGGAACCTTAGGACTACGAAACTGAAGCGCTGTCTACTTATTCTTTGCCTTGTGGGGGGGTTGAATGTAGACACAGATGTTGCTTTGTTGATTTATTGGCTAAGGCAACAAGATATATATCTGGCCAGCCGAGGTCCTACTACTGTGGGTCTGTGGAGCTGACTGACTACGGTAAGCATGGCTTGATGCTCCTCTGTCTGGTATGACGTCAGAGGCCTACTCACTTGTGATTGGTTATGTTCCAAACTGGCGGGGAATTTGAATATAACACCGCTCGGACACGCTACCAAGTCGACGTCCCTTGTCGACAAGCTCTGGCTAGCTATATAGTTACAATAATACTGAAAGGACCTCGGTGGCATTCAATAATGGTTTACATGTGAAAATTGCATAATAAAACATTGAAAGAAGATCAGGTGTGCGTAATACTAGCATCTTGGCATATGCACCAAAAAAAATTTTGAACATAATAGCTGAAAATCATGGTAACAATGCTTTGATTCAACCTTAGTATGAAGAACATGTGTAAGTCTACTTGTCAGAAATGAACAATACAACTCAAGGTATTGCCTAAACAAAATTATTAACATGTGTCAATGGCATGTGCTTGAAACAATACAAAATTAAACAATTATTACATTAATGAAACAAAATTCTGACCTAACAACCACAAATGAATTTTAAGATTAGATAATGATTTTTTTTTCTTTTTTTTTTCTTTTCTTTTCCAATGTACAATATATATTTACAAGACCAATGTACAATATATTTAATTTGCAATATATTTACAAGTTATATACAAGACCTGGGACAAGAAGACTAACATCTGCGTGATAGCAGTCAGGATTCACTGGCCTCAATGTGGTTGCTAGAACATTAATGAAATCTTTTATGACAAGCACTGTAAGAAAATTTCAAATGGCAGTAGACTTAACAATGGCATTTAATTTGTAACAAAATAAAATTGAGAAAACATGATCATACTATATATATAGGTAATAATAAGACACATGTGGTGGAAATACTGCAAATGAATTTTGCAAAACAAAACAGAATAACTGCAGAGTGCACTTAATTGTAAATTCTGCGGATGTCTACACCTAGCTCATCCAGAGCACTATACAACTCTGGCTCTGACTGAGGATCAGGAACAGATGGGGAAACTGCATGTGACAAACTATCATCTTGAGAGATAACCTCGTTAACATCTAGCCAATGGACATGTGGTGAGTGCACGGTTGAAACGAGAGGTCTAGATCTAAGATTATAAGTGCTAGTATGGGGTTGCTGAATATCAAGTTGTCTGTCAACCACAGAAGGTGGTGTCCCGATAGGAGGATGTGTCTGGGTAAGTTCATTGTCATCTTCCTCATCAGTCTCGTCAACAGTCATTTTAGCTAACTTCATATGGTCTAAATGCTCATTTATATAATCTCCTGTAACTAAATTTTTCAATCTATACTTGTTACCTTTGATAAGCTCGATTACCTTATACGGACCCAAAAATTTCTTAGTTAACTTATACATAGGACCAGACCTGTGTTGGTTAAGTATCATTACTACAGATCCAATAGTTATTTTACTGGGTTTAGCTCGTTCATTCCTTGCTCGAGTGAACTCGGCTGTAGCTTTGGACAATTGTTCTCGTATTTTCTTGAATACTAGTTGCATTTGTCTACGCTTTACTTGAACAAAATCATCTACGTTATATAAAGGAGTAGAAGGTATGTTAATCAATTCATTAGGGAGGATCTTATCTGTACCATACAGAATAGCGTGAGGTGTGTCTCCTGTAGAAACATTAATCAAAGAATTTATAGCACACTGAATTAAGGGTACAAAATCATCCCAATTGTTGTTATCAAAATTCAAAGTGACTCTCAAGGCATCTAAAACTTTCCTGTTAGTGCGTTCAGCTAATCCGTTGCTAGCTGGATGATAAGGCATGATGCTACATTTTTTAATGTTATATAAATCACACAAGCTAGTTAAAATACTATTACTGAATTCTGGACCATTATCTGAAAGGATTACTGTGAGATTTTTCTCTACGCCTACCTCCCATTTAGGAGGTGGACTACAAGTTTAAAGGCTGCTCTTGGCAGTTAAGCATGAGTCCAGTAGAAAAAGGAGAAGCGGGAGCAAACCGCCAGGCTTCCACCAGCAGGGGTGAAAACCTGTCCACAATAGGCCGCTGGTTCCTCCTAGTAAACATGACGTTAAAACCAATAAAGGGTAACCGACGGGTTCTCACAATCAAATTTTATTTGTTGTGTGGCGCTATGAATTGGAATTCGAATTCCCAAGAGCGCAGCCGTCATATCAAAGATTTAAAACAACAATATCAAATATATATCAGAACAATGGGAGTGGTACAGAATAGTTGAAGGTTGACATCAAAGACTGTTAACAAATAACAATTTATTATAACAAGAGACTAGACTACTACATTAAAACAAAAGAATGTCAATGACGTTACTCGAACATAAGCGTGCCCACAGAGGAATCAACACGCAAGCAAGAACTAACAGATCTATAATCACAATTACAACAAATGACACAGTGAGTTCTGGAACACGTCTCCAGTAACCTCCTAACTGTTCTACGCCTCAGTGCAGTCTACACCTGCAATAGCGGTTGCAATGCAATCAAATCAGTAGCCTTTCAATGACATCAATAACTAATGGGTTCACTGGCAACTCCAGCACCCTTCCTCAAATTAATCTTTACGTTAATGTCCATCCAGTGGCACCATAACCAACAGCTAAATAGCAACCCTTGCTGTGTGGCTGCATACTGAACTAACCTGAACACAGGTGTGCCCACTGATGACGCAATATTGCAAACTCAAAGAAAAATATCACAGACTAAGTTACACCACAGCGTGTGATTTAATTACGTTACAGTCCAACCAGTGGCATTTGCAACACAGCTATTCAACAGCCCCTCGAGAAATGACAGCAGGCTCCATCCTGCTGACACTTCGGGCTGACAACATGAACTAACTGAACAATCTTCCACTGATGACACAAGCAAGCAATCAATAGTGACACGACTTCCTAGTGGCAGCTACTATAATCACAAGCTTAAGGCCCTCCCTCCTAACAGGAGAGACCCCCGTAATCAGGTGGGTAGTCTAACAGTGACTCCCCCTATCACAACTAAAGTGAACACAGTCAGGCAAGGTGGGATTCTGGGACACAGCTCCACTCATCCCTAAGTTACTTTACCCACGTCACTAGACGATAACCAAAAGAAATTGCCTTAATCAATTGCAACATCGATTATGTGAATAATGATGGAAATTGACTGATCACAGCAGTCAGCAACAAGTACTACTTTAATAACAACAAGTGTCTCACTCTAGACAACAACATGATAGTACTCTACGTTAACACAAGTCCTCTTGTCACAATAACTCAAACTCTTAAATTACATCACACTTGACTCCTTGCAAGTATTCAGTGAGTAATTCTTAATTAAGGTCAAACGGACCACTAATTACATCCCAATTGAGTTACGTTAACTAAGCCTACCCCAAGTGGGTGGCTTCTCAACAGTCTGTGTATCATAATTACGTTTACTTACTAATGAGTGCTAATTACCCTAATTAGCCTTGAGCAATTAATTAACTGTCACCAGGACCGATAATTAATCATACATAAATACGTCTCACTCCGCACTGCCTAAGCAGGTCTCATCAAACACTGTGAATTCACGGAAGAGGAGTTAATTACCCTAATTAACAATGAGTGCAACTTAATCCACTGTCACCAGACAGAATATGATTAATATAACGTATTATGCTAACCCCATGACCTCGCTTTACCGAGTCATCTGAGTCCTCAAGACTCCAGACGTTAATTACTCCACTAATTATCATGAGCCACTAATTGCCCCAACCCTGAAAGGCAGTTAGTCTCGAGCAACTGACGTTAGCACTATCACTGACAGACTCTGACAGATCCTCTCCCACTACGTGAATTCATGATGAGAATGCTAATTACATTAGCTAGAGTGGTCAATTAATTGTCACACGGACAATTAATTGCACCGGACACGTATTCCCACAAGCTCAAGTTCAACACTGTTCTCCCATAACAGCACTCACTCATTCAACAACTTCAAGTGTGCACCCCCTTATCCAGTTAATTACCCCTAATTAACTCACTGAATCCTAAGTACTCAACACAACTAAAGAAACAAAGTAACCCTAAGGTTACATAGGTCACACATATAATGGCATGCAAACATTATAAAATAGCACTGCCCACATACGGTTGCTACTGCAACTCGTTAATTACTATGCCCACACAGTAATAACACACGGTTTTGCAACACTCAAGGTATACCAATCTTACTGTCCCTCTAATCTTGCAAACGTTGCAAAAGATCGCCCGATCCCGGTGGCTTCAGCAAGACAATATACGTTAATATAAGACACCGTCGCTCTACGCGGACAGCTGGCACTAATTCTCCCATAATTAGGCAAATTAACTAATTGCTCGCTCATTAAGTGACTGAGAATTTCCCTGAATACTCAAAGGGTCCCTTTAAATCCTCAACACAGTTCCTAGGACAGTAATATCGTATACCTGATAACACTGCACAAACCTGCACATAATGATACCGTCAGCATGCCCCCCATGCTAATGACATCATTAGGCAATCAGTCAGCGATCACATCTACTGACTCACCACACAAATCATACAGCAACATGCAAATGAAACATATGGAAATGGCCTCCATAACAATGTAATAATCAACAGGTGAATATACAGACCTCAGGATATTCACTAATAACCTGCCCCACGGGCCTGCTTAATTAACTCTAACCTGGCCTAATTACATAATGAGGTACCATGGCACTAACCAAGGCTGGACGATTATACAGAATCGCCAGACTGGATCATTTATATGATGATTTCTCTACACTGACTGGTCCCAAACTCCAGTCAGTCTACACACAACAATATATCTACAGATATATAAATTATAACACTACGTGATTTACAGTGACAATTCCCACTCCAGGTACTGCCCCACAGTCACCTGGGCATGCCACAGACGGGCGTCTCAGCTACTTCCCTAGCCTGGCCGGGCTAGGGGCTCACACAACTTTTCTACATGTTCCACTAATCTGAGACACTGATAAAGTACTCACGTTTCCTTCCACACATTTCCTCATTTCCCAGGTCCTTACCACCTGGCTGTCAACACTTAGCTTGCTCCTCGTGCGTCGACAAGATGTGGCTTAGGCTGTCCTGGGAATGTGGCAAGGGGGTGGCAAAAGGTGGTGGCCAACATGTGGCCACTGCGTGGCCTCAGGAGGGTGGCCA
>WNGS01167372.1:3629734-3647471 GCA_020271785.1 Procambarus virginalis | reverse complement strand
GTCTATGGATTTCAAGTTGAAGTCGCCGACTATCAACAGTCGTGAACTATCGTTATCCGCTCTCGCTATGATCTCTCTTATTATTGTTATAAGACCTTCTCGTTTATTATCTAGCTCCTCCTTTGACCATGTGCTGCTTGGCGGTGGACTATATGCATTTATGATCATTAGTTTATCATCCTCATGGCAGATCTCTAGTGTTATTATGTCAACTTCTTGTGGATTGGCAGTCATTATTTCGTTCACCTTTAGGTGTTCTTTCACCAGCACAGCAACGCCACCGCCTTTCCTAATTTATCTGTCTCGTCTCCAAATTGAGTAGCCCCTTGGGAATATGACCTCATTTAAAATAACATCTTCAAGTTTTGTCTCCGTGAGTGCAACAATGTCTGGTGTCTGCAGCTGTATTACATCACTTAACTCCAGTATCTTCTATCTTACTCCATCTGCGCCTGCTAATTCCACTGACGTCAATGAGATAATCCTTTCCCTTAAAACCAAGTCTAGTGCCCTTGAGGAGATACCAACTTTAATTTACAAAAAAGCCTCCAGATCTTTAGCCCCTGCTATTGCATTGCTCTTCAACAAGTCACTTGAACTCCAAACCTTTCCAGATATTCTAAAGAAAGCGAGAGTAACCCCTGTCCACAAATGTGGTGATCTCACAGATGTTAACAACTACAGACCTATATCAATCCTGCCTAACTTGTCAAAAATATTTGAAAAACTAATCTACAAGCAGCTTTACTCTTATCTAGCCAAACACAATATACTTAGCTCTTGTCAATATGGCTTCAGACCCAAAAAAGCACTAACGATGCACTTATTAGTATGATTAACTTGATTCATGCAGCTCTTGATAAAAATGAGTTCCCTGTTGGGTTATTTGTGGACCTGCGTAAGGCTTTTGACACTGTCAACCACCAAAACCTTCTTCTTAAATTACATCATTATGGAGTCAGAGGACACTCCCTGCAATACCTCAAATCTTACCTTACTGACAGGCTCCAGTATGTTTCTGTGAATAATTCAATTTCTCCCACCCTACCCATCAACATCGGTGTTCCTCAGGGCAGCATACTTGGCCCTCTCCTCTTTCTCATCTACATTAATGACCTTCCAAATGCCTCCCAACACCTCAAACCAATTCTTTTTGCTGACGACACAACCTTCATTTACTCCAGTCCTGACCCCCTTGCTCTAAATGCCACAGTAAATACTGAGCTAAATAAAGTCCATCTTTGGCTAACTGCCAACAAACTCACCCTTAACATTGACAAAACTTTCTATATTCTGTTTGGCAATAAATCCTCTAATCAAATAAATCTCAAAATAAACAATACCCAAATTTGTAACAAATTAGATGGTAAGTTCCTTGGCGTTCTCATTGACCACAAGCTGAACTTCCAGGGACACATTCTAAACATATCAAAAAAAGTTTCAAAAACTGTTGGCATTCTCTCTAAGATCAGATATTATGTACCCCGACCTGCCCTGGTGACTCTCTATTACTCCCTCATCTATCCATATCTCAACTATGGTATTTGTGCTTGGGGTTCTACTACCCAAATCATTTACGTCCTCTAATTACTCAACACAAAGCTGCTATTAGGACAATATCCAACTCTGGCCCCAGACATCACTCGGTACCCCTACTCAAATCTCTGAATATGTTAGATATTAAGTCACTGCACATTCTCTCATGTGTATCATACATATATAAAACGCTGAACTGTAATGCCAATCCTGAACTCAAAAGCTTCATTGCTGGTTGTAACAGAACCCATGAGCACCACACCAGAAATAAATACAGTTTTGATATTCCAAGAGTACGGCTTAATCAAACTAGAAATGCTCTACAAATCAAGGGACCCAGAATGTGGAATGACCTCCCCAACCATGTTAAGGACTGTACCTCTCTCAACCAGTTTAAGAATAAAACTAAACACTACCTAATAAATTCCCTGTAACCTACCTTACCCCTCTAGTTCAACCCATGTCTGTTATTTTTTTAATCAACACTGTTTGTCAACCTTTTGTATTTGTGCTGCTTTTTCAGTCATGTTCCCCCCCCTTTTTTTATCTTTATTTGTATTTGTTCTCAACACATTTTATTCTTTATGCTCTATTAATATTAAGTTCTAGATATTAATGTTCTTCCTGCCCGAAACGCATTGCGTAATAGTGGCTTTAGGCATTGTATGTACTAGCTCTACCTATAATTCGATCCATTCATGTAACCTCACTTGTATGTATATACCTTACCTGAATAAACATATTTATTTATTTATTTATTTATCTATGTTGGTGTATGCAATATTCAGGAACTTGATCCCCCTCTTCTTATTTTTCACTCCCCCTCTCTCTAATGATTTTGTTGGTTTGACTTTATGTACCACTTTACTGGTCTGCCTACCCAGTGAGTCACGATAAGTGCCTGGAAGTCACGATAAGTGCCTGGAAGTCACGATAAGTGCCTGGAAGTCACGATAAGTGCATGGAAGTCCCGATAAGTGCCTGAGAGTCACGATAAGTTCCAGGGAGTTACGATAAGTGCCTGGAAGTCACTACAAGTGCCAGGGAGTCACTATAAGTGCCAAGGAGTCATGATAAGTACCAGGGAACCACGATAAGTGCCAGGGAGTCACGATAAGTGTCTGTAAGTCACTTATCGTGACTCGCTGGCACTTGCAATAGGCTGAGAAACTTGCTCTCCAATTTGCTGAAGTAACAGCTTTATGGTCAATGGTCAAAAGGCAGCAAGAACAATTAAAACAAGAGAGGATGACAGCCATTCATGAGAGCATAGCTACAAATGACGAATGTGACTCACCAAACAAGAACTAATCAGAGCCCCAAAAAGGTGGTAAGGACACTGCACCAGGTGCTGATAACATTACAAACTCAGTGATCGCACATGCAGGTCCAGCTGGAGAACAAGGGATATTTGACGTTATCGATGTATCTTGGCAGCAAGGCAAACTACCGACTTCTTGGAAGAAAGCAGATATCATTCCGATTACAAAGCCAAAAGAACCTGACAATTACACACCCATTTCATTAACATCATGCATTAGTAAAACTGCCGAACGGATGGTCTTAAATAGGCTACTGTGGAAGACTGGAGACTTGCATAAACACATATTTGGTTTCACTAGAGGAGTAGGTACTGCCAACTGCATAGCAACATTACTAGGAACAGTTAATTCAGGACCAGCTATAGTGATCATCCTTGATCTAGAAAAAGTTTTCGAACTTGCAAGCCCGCAAGTAATTTTACACACCTTAGTTAAAAAAAGGTGTAAAGGTAAATATGCTAGCATGGATTCAAGATTACCTTAGTCACAGGTGTGTCAGAGTAAAGTTGCAAGGACAAGTGTCGGACTACCACTTGCAGGAGAATGGGACTCCACAAGGAGGAGTCCTCAGTTCTAGTCTATTTAACATCCTTATGGAAAACCTCGTTTTCATGACATTTGCAGAAAGGGGTTACATTGCTAAGCTATGCCGATGATATAGCATTAATAGTCACAAGTCCTTCCCTTTTAAATAGAGCACAAGTGATGTTAGATAAAGTAACATCTGAAACTATTTAACTTCGTAATATATGCATCTATACAGATGCATATAGAAGCAGACTTGGCATCTGACAGCTCACATACTTCACAGACGCACCAGTAGACTAGCAGGAACAAGAAGCCGGAACTGCAGTTAAGATATGAAATTCTATAGTTACTTGGAGACTTTCAAACGGGTGTTAAACTTTACAAACAGTGATGCTAGCTATTCAAAAAGCTTTGGTACATGTTCTTGCTGAACACCAATATGTTATCATACATACATATTCGAGAACTGTCATTGAAACCTTGCAACACGAACACAAACATGACATCATCCATCTGATCACAAATGTCATATCATTAATGCTAACACTCAAACGTCAAGGCCGTTGGGTACTTATCAACTGGGTGCCAAGTCATGTGCGAATAATAGGGAATGACATTGCAGACGAAGCTGCAAAACTTGCAGCTAAGAGAAGAAATATAGAAATTTACATACCACAGAGTCTTTCACATATTAAGAAAGTAATTAGAAAGAGCAATGTAGAAGAAGTATAGTGATCACAACATGGCAGTTGCAACATCATAATCAGTGGGTTGGTACAAGAATTCAACCAACTTGAATTTATGAGTCATAAATATTCATACTCCGCCTAACTAAGACAGAAACAAGTAACACTTAGTGGGCCAGCCAGAGGCTGAGAGCCCGTGCAAGAATATCCCTGTAAACAAAAATTCTCTCTGTCTCAAGGTGAACTGTGTCGTCAAGCAGGATCTCCAACTCTACCTTCCAGACCATCTCACCTGCTCTGAACATAATACTGCTGTGTTTTCTCAGATTTAAGAGTGGTAATAGGAAGTTGATTCCTACGAGCTTGTAGAAGCCTTTGCTGGGTTGGGGAGCGTCAGTGGGACCCGCAACCAATGTTGTAAGTTTTGTTACAATGGTTGTCCCAGTGTGTGGCGGAGTTGATCTGCAGATTGGTCAAGTCATCAGTTGGTACTCGTCCTGAGGGAGGTCGTCGATGTGGTTTTCATTCATAACTCTGCTTCATACTCCAGCTGCGTTTTTTTTGCAAAAAATCTAAGAGTTATGATTAGAAGTGATCTAAAGTCAAAATTAATGCATAAATGTTAAAAAAAATTGAATACTTGGATTTATTTCCAAAAGTACTAGCAATAAATCATATCATATTGCACATCAGCTTTATCTTGCACATGTTAGGCTCTGTCTGTATGATGCAGTTCAGTTGTGGTCGCCATGTTATGAATGGAGACATGAACGTCTGCAGAGGTGCGGAGGAGGATGACAAACATAATCCCAGGAATTAGAAACCTTCCCTTTGAGGAGAAATTAAGAAAACGTAATTTACATTTTCTAGAAATACAAAAAAGTAGAGAGTGACATGACGCAAGTATATAGAGGGTTGAAGGGTATAACCAAATGGGTATTACATAAAGTTTTAAATTTATCTGTACAAAATATATCACAAAACAATGTAAATTAATATTAACTGAATAATGTTAGAGTTAGGAACGTTGTCAGTAACTTCCCATTTTGGAAATAGGATTTTGATTTATTGAGCAAAGTACTTTATAACATAATAGACTTGGCCTGACTGGATTGCTTCAAGCGTAGGTTAGATGTTTATATTAATGAATATGGGGTGGATATTGATGATAAAAGGGGTTTTGGTGGATAATAATAGGAGCTGCCTTATATTGGCCAACAGGTGTGCTGGTGCCTTCCTTATTTGTATGTTCTTATGTAATCTATACATTATGTGAAGCACACTATAATAACCAATCACAGAACAAATGTAGAGCCACAGTACTAACTATGATCTCTTGTGTTGCAGGAAGCTTGCCGGCCAACAGGAACGATTCGGCTTCCTACGACAATCCCAGTGGTCACGCCCCTAGTGCCCGTGATCATGGCAGGCGTACTTACACCTACAGTAACCGTGACTATAACAGCCCGAATTACAACATTGAAGGTTACGACAGTCCTAACCACAACAATCGCAGATATGAAATACCACCACAGGGAAGTCCTGGTTATAATAACCATAATTATGTGAGCCCGGGCTATGACAATCACAGGCACGACAGACTCGACGATGTCAACAATGAATATGGGAGTCCCAACTACAACCATAGAAATGACATTCCAGATGTTGATATTCTTCGCTTAGATAGCCACACTAAGGAGAGTCCTGATAACGAGGAGTCACTGCAAGAAGACTATGAAGAAACAGCACAAGAGGACCCCAACTCAGTATTCAGTAAGTAGTGAACATGATCACCACCACATTCTGTAATCGGCTAATACGGCTTTGAGTCACTAATATCTTCTTACGTCTCTAAATCTAATTGTTTTACGTCTTACCAAGGCTAACAAGCGTATCTTGATAGCATTTAGGGACACCTTTGTTTTCAACAGAACTCCAATTGACGTAAACTAAGAAGACCCCTTATACGTCAGTAAGCATAGGCCGTGGTCTAAGGATTGAGACATTGTTATAAACACCAATGCTCGGGTAGTGTACTGGGGTGAGAGGATCCACACATACAGAGCCTGAGTGAAAAACGGGATGTCTTGCATGACGTGATACTGGCCTGTGATGACGCTGCTTCTGCGTCATAACTATATTCGTTTCCATTATTTAGTATTGACCAAAAGAGGGTTGGTATGGGAACGGAGGAGAATAAGGGGGATGATAATTAAGGTAATGTGACTCAGTAATGGCTATATTATGGGTTAATATGGATGAAACAGGACAAGTGTTAGTTTGTGTGTTTAACCTGTCACTATTATGTATTAACATAAAAACATCTCTATTAGTGTAAATAGCAATAAGAGACATGTTGTTCACTAGTTACACTCCGGGTGTAGTTGAGGAAAAGTATTCCTTTACTCTCCTGTTTCTTGGAAGGTACAGGATGACAACGCTGCGTTTGTTTTTGTTGTGGTACTGGGTTATGTTATGAATGGATAGGTGCTTTGTAACGACGAGTCTCGTTGGTCAAAACACTGCACACAGATTTATATAGTTCACACTGCTCTCGAAAGGAAAATGTTGTTGAGCAGTGAATAAAATATATATATATATATATATATATATATATATATATATATATATATAATATATATATATATATATATATATATATATATATATATATATATGTGTGTGTAGATTAGTGAAAAAGCGAGAGGGACGTGCGGGTATTGGACGTGAGAATACGTACATACCAATACACATACGTATTGGTCCGTAATACACCAATTGAAATGGATGACGCAGTGGTCACTAGCAGTGTCACAGTATGGTATGGTGACTTGTGTATATGTGAGCCAGTTTGTCTAGCTCGGCTAAATATCTCATGAATGGGAATCAAACAGTGCGTGGTTGTGTTCTTTCTTTTGTGTTTATCATGGGCTGTACCTTGTATTTTCTGTATACCGGGCAACCCCGAACCTGCTTATGTGATGGGGTCCAGGATCTATTGCAGCATCTTCCTGTGTGGTGCTGGAAGACAAGGTCTACAAGGAGAGGGACTTTCCTCCACAGGACACTAGTGATCTTTGTATGCAATGTGCCTCCAATGATGGAACTGACGACAGTAATGACGGCAGTGATCCTGGACCGGATTCTGTGAGTGTCATCCCGTTTGGTGTAGGACTGGGTTAGCGTTTCCATTGCATCTTGGTGGGGTGGCTAGAGTAGTCGTTCCATGACCGTCGGTGGATGTGGCGGGCGCGGTAACCGGCGCACGGAGCGAGCAGAATGCTGCATGTAAAGAGGCGAGCCCTGAGGACAGTGTGCTGATTACTGATTGTACCAGTGACTGTGGTACAATCCCACCTCCGGTGGATGGCAGCCCTCTCCAAAGCTTCGTGGTGAAACTAGGGTCAGGCACGCATGGTGATCGCTAGTTACAGGATATGAAAGGCCTCTAGGGCGATCCCAAAGGCACACCGAAGCGTCGGAGGATGAATATTGACATTGGGACATAGCGTAGACACATGCGCCCAACGTGGGTTGCTCCTGGAGGCCGTGATGTGCAGTTGATGCTATCTGTATTCACTGAATTGTGTTTGTGGGGGTTGAGCTTCGGCTCGTTGGCCCGCCTCTCTATTATCAATCAACTATTGTACAGGTCCCTGAGCCTGTTGGACTTTTTCATGTCTACATTTAAAACTGTGCAGGAAATCTGCCTCCACTACATCACTTCCTAATACATTTATTTAATTTGTTAATTACTCTGGACACAAACAAATTCTTTCAACGCCTCTGTGGCTCATTTGGATACTAAGTTTCAACCTGCATTCCTTTGTTTGTGTACCACCCATGTTAAATAACTTGTCATTATCTACCCGATAAATTTCTCTGATAATATGGTAGGTAATAATCATGTCTCTCTCAACTCTTCCAGTGCTATGAGGTTTAATTCCAGTAGTCTTTTCTCGCAGTTCATGCCTCTCAGTTCGGGGACTATTCTATTGGCATCTTGAGGATATCTCGAGATGATTTTGAGGCTTAGCGTCCAAGCGGCCCGGTTCTCGACCAGGCCTCCTTTTTTGTTACACATCCCCAGGAAGCAGCCCTTAGCAGCTGTCTAACTCCCAGGTACCTATTTCCTGCTAGTTGAACAGACGCATCGGGTGAAAAAAAACTCTGCCCGTTTGTTTCCGCCTCCGCCGGGGATCGAACCCGGAACCTTAGGACTACAAATCCCGAGCACTGTTCACTCAGTCGTCAGGCTCCGTGCATGCGGGCCATACCTCTAAACTTTTTCTAACTTCGGCTTGTGTTCGACTAAATATGGACTCAACGCTGGAGCCGCATGCACCAAGATTGGTTTGACATATGAGGCATACAAGGTTCTGAATGATTAGTTACCCAAGTTTCTAAAGGCAGTTCTTATGTTTGACAGCCTGCCATACACCGCTGATGATATAATTTCGATGTGGGCTTCAGAGACCAGGCCCGGTGTAATATCAACCCTCAGATCTTTCTTCCTTCCTGATTCCTGAAGGATTTCATCTCCCAATTCATACCTTGTTTGGCCTCGTGCTCCCTATACCTATTTCATTTCTTTACTCATGCTCGTGTTAAACTCTAGTAGCCATTTGTAGGACCATTCAATCATTCATTCAATCAGTCCAGGTCATCTTGTAGTATCTTGCTGTTCTCCTCTGTCTTAATTCTTCTCATGACTATAGCATCGTCAGCAAACATAAAAAAGGAATGAGTCTATACCCTCTGGAAGCTCATTCACATATATCTGAAACAAGATAGGTCTTTCGTACTTCGCTTGTGACATGTCTGCGTTCTTAGGTTTCTCCCCCACAGTATCTCTGTGTTTTGTTGCTTAGTAGTCCGTTATACAACGGGGCACCTGACTTGTTACTCCTCCCTGTTTCTATAACTTACGCAGCAGCTGTCTATGGGGGACTATTTCTGTCAGTCCAGGACAATGCAGTCTGCTTACCTTTCTCTTTCTTGCTTAATGTGTTTTGTCCGATCATAAAATTCTATTAAATCTGTAAGGCATGATTTGCCATTCATGAACCCATGCTGGTGGTGATGTGTCACAAAGTCCCTTCTCTCCAGATGCGCTACAAGCTTTTTTCTCACAATTATCTCCTTCACATTATATGGTATACATGTTAAGGTCATCGGCATGTAGTTTGTTGCCTCCTACTTGTCAACTTTTTTGTATATTGGGACTATATTAGTCGTCTTTCCACTTTCTAGTAGGTCCCCTGTTTCTAGTGACTTACTATACTCTATAGTGAGTGGCATGCAAGGCGCTTCTAGTTTAGGGGACTTCTCCTTGTTATGTTGTGAAGACCTCCTGAAATCTCTAGTTGAGTTCTTCACACACCTCCTTAACATTTTTTGTGTACCCATCCTCTCTCTTTCTCAGTTTCATCACCTGTTCTTTTCGAACGATTTCTTAGGTAGGTTATTCCTATTTCCACTAGACACTCTGTGGTTACTTATTACCATGGGAAGGTTCTAATTTAACTTCCCTTATGTCTGACTCGCTCAAAGTAGAATATTAGATCAAGGCTGGCTGGTACGTCATTTCCTCTCATTATTCGGTCCCTAGACATGTTGGCTTAAAACGTTTCTTGTTGCCACGTTTAATATTTTAGTTCCCCGTGTGTTTGTACCCCCATGTGGTGGCTTATTTTCCCAGTCTACCTTTCCATGGTTGAAGTCACCTATTATTAACAGTCTGGATATCGTCCTGCAGGAAACAGAAACTGCTCTCTCTATTATAGTGATGTGGCCATGTTTTTGCTTTTGTTTTTATTTATATATACAAGAGTATATATACATTCATGCTGTTGAGTATAGAGTATATCTTACATTCTTGTACAGCCACTAGTAAGCATAGCGTTTCGAGCAAGTCCTTAATCCTAACATTCCCAGGAATATGACCCGCCAAATCGTTTAGCAACCAGGTACCCATTTTACTGTTGGGTAAACAGAGGCTTCAGTTAAGGATTGGCACCCAGTAAATCCTCCCCGGCCAGGATACGAACCCAGGCCAAAACGCTTGTGAAACGCCAGGCGAGTGTCTTACCACTACGTCATGGGGACTCATCTGTAGTTTCTATCATGCTCCTGACAAGGTCTTCTGTCATTTAACGGATTGTTGTATATTACTGCTACTATCACCATCTTTGGTCCTCTCATTGTCATAGTGCCTGCTGATGGTGGTGTGTGAGGTGAGGGAGATTGGTGGGATGGTGGTAGGTGACGGTAGGTGGGAGATTGGTGAGGTGGTGGTAGGTGACGGTAGGTGGGTGATTGGTGAGGTGGTGGTAGGTGACGGTAGGTGGGTGATTGGTGAGGTGGTGGTAGGTGACGGTAGGTGGGAGATTGGTGAGGTGGTGGTAGGTGACGGTAGGTGGGTGATTGGTGAGGTGGTGGTAGGTGACGGTAGGTGGGTGATTGGTGAGGTGGTGGTAGGTGACGGTAGGTGGGAGATTGGTGAGGTGGTGGTAGGCGACGGTAGGTGGGTGATTGGTGAGGTGGTGGTAGGTGACGGTAGGTGGGTGATTGGTGAGGTGGTGGTAGGTGACGGTAGGTGGGAGATTGGTGAGGTGGTGGTAGGCGACGGTAGGTGGGTGATTGGTGAGGTGGTGGTAGGTGACGGTAGGTGGGAGATTGGTGAGGTGGTGGTAGGTGACGGTAGGTGGGAGATAGGTGAGGTGGTGGGTAGGTGACGGTAGGTGGGAGATTGGTGAGGTGGTGGTAGGTGACGGTAGGTGGGAGATAGGTGGGATGGTGGTAGGTGACGGTAGGTGGGAGATAGGTGAGGTGGTGGTAGGTGACGGTAGGTGGGAGATTGGTGGGATGGTGGTAGGTGGGAGATTGGGGGGTGGTGGTTGGTGACGGTAGGTGGGAGATTGGTGTTGTTGTGATTGGTTGTTGGAGGGGAAGTGAAATCTGGACATAACATTGCACTCGAATAGGCGAGAGTTTTCATATATGCTATCACATAAGGAAGTGATAGCCGAAGCTATTTGAACTACTTCCCCGCGTTTTTAAGGCGTTTTTAAGGCGGATTAAGGTGTCCCTGTACATACCAGTTGCATTGTTTCTGGCAGTATGGGTTCGAGTCACTTCTGGGGTGTGAGTTTTCAGTTGCATATAGTCCTGGGGACCATTCAGGCTTGTTCGCATTTGTGTTCCTCACGTGTTGCCCCAAAAAATGAGGTGATTTGATAAAATGCTATGCCCAAGATTACCATCTGAGTGCCGGCGGGGAAGTGGTTCAAATAGCTTCGGCTATCACTTCCTTATGTCCGGTCGTGATGGTCAAGCGGATTAAGGCGTCCCTGTACATACCAGTTGCATTGCTCCTGGCAGTATGGGTTCGAGTCACTTCTGGGGTGTGAGTTTTCAGTTGCATATAGTCCTGGGGACCATTCAGGCTTGTTCACATTTGTGTTCCTCACGTGTTGCCCCCAAAAATGAGGTGATTTGATAAAATGCTATGCCCAAGATTACCATCTGAGTGCCGGCGGGGAAGTGGTTCAAATAGCTTCAGCTATCACTTCCTTATGTCCGGTCGTGATGGTCAAGCGGATTAAGGCGTCCCTGTACATACCAGTTGCATTGCTCCTGGCAGTATGGGTTCGAGTCACTTCTGGGGTGTGAGTTTTCAGTTGCATATAGTCCTGGGGACCATTCAGGCTTGTTCACATTTGTGTTCCTCACGTGTTGCTCCCAAAAATGAGGTGATTTGATAAAATGCTATGCCCAAGATTACCATCTGAGTGCCGGCGGGGAAGTGGTTCAAATAGCTTCGGCTATCACTTCCTTATGTCCGGTCGTGATGGTCAAGCGGATTAAGGCGTCCCTGTACATACCAGTTGCATTGCTCCTGGCAGTATGGGTTCGAGTCACTTCTGGGGTGTGAGTTTTCAGTTGCATATAGTCCTGGGGACCATTCAGGCTTGTTCGTATATATATATATATATATATATATATATATATATTATATATATATATATATATATATATATATATATATATATATATATATATATATATATATTCAGCTGTGCAAGCTAGCTTGGATATCAAGTCACATTGGCATAGACGGTAACTGCCACTGCTCTACCTGTTGTACAGGTTCAAATATCTCCAAATTTTTCGCAGATTAAGGAGCAAATCAAGAAGAAAATACTCCCAAGAATCAAAAGTAGCATCAGAGCCAAATTAGCGGAAGGACGATCCACTGCGATATGGTAAGAACAAATCACTGGTTACTCCTCTTTCAAGCCTGACAAAAAGATATCCAGAGACATTGCAGTAGCCATACACACACACTCAGACTTGGTTACAAGTGCTGCTGGGAGGTAATAAACCGAAGTTAAAGAATGTCATATCTGTGGAACAGATGCAAAGGCGTCACTATTGCACTACTTACTGGAATGTGAAGCTACTGAAGCCCTATGCATCAAACTCAACATTAATCCTGTGACAGTAGCTGCATTAGATGCACATTCCACAGTGACTACAATGATTGGAAACGCCGTTAAAGGATGGGACTCACTAGTGAACATTCTGCACTTACATCCGCCACCAAGATAATTTTATTAAAACAAGACTAAAAAAAAAGCGAAAAAGAAACAAGGTAAAAAGGAGGAAACCTCACCTCTATTTAATATTTTGACCCAGATATCAGAGTAACAAGGTTATCGCGAATAACCGAACTCAATTACAGGCTCACCATAGCCCGTGCTACATGGACATTTCGTTCTGAGTAGCTAAATCTAAAACAACAACAACAACAACAACAACAAACTAACTTGAGTGCGGGCGTGTTTACGGGCTATTCATGCCCGTGTGACCTCTTGCGTGGCTTAATCTTCATCAATCAATCAGCTAACTTGTTTGTGTCGGTCATCGAGGCCCAGAGACACTACAAGATGTTACACGACCAAAGATCACATTTACTCCAAACATCTACCACCTACGGGCTACTCATGCCCGTGAAATAGAAAAATAGAAATAGAAATAGAAATAATCTATGAAGTATGGAGCATGGGGAAGTAAGTAATTATCAAAAGAAGGCACCAAGCCGGAAGGCTATGTAGTAGCATTATCGAAGCATGGCGAAGCAAAGACAAATCCTCAAGGTTTTGTTCAGTTTTATCAAACAAAGATTAGGGACAAGACAGAGCCATTATAAACTAAGACAGGTCAGATAACTGATAAAGACAAAGAAATGAGTAGCATTTTAAATAAATATTTTGACTATTTACTACAGGAGAACTTAACATTATATGTCTTCAGCCAAACAAATTTATATCAGAGATGAGGACATGTTAACTGGTCGTTACCACGGAGGAAGTTGTTAAATAAATAGAAAAATAAAAGCCAAACAAGTCCTCTGGACAAGACGAGGTGTTTGCCAGGAGGCTTAAAGAATGCAAAGATGAGCTTCGTGAGCTCTGGTCTGCATATTTAATAAATCATTAAAGTCGAGTAGAGTACCAGAATTGTGGAGGGTGGCTAATGTGGTGCATATTTTTAAGAAGGGAGACAGACCACTTGTGTCTAAATGTTGGTCAATTATTTTACCGTCTAATGTGGACAAATTGCTTGAATTCATGACCACAAAAACCATTCATTTTATTTGAACATGCATGGATCATCTAACACTTTCATGTCGAAGTGGCTGTCCAATGATGGCGTAGAGTTCCAGTTGGTTACCATTGCGGTGTCTCTGGGATCCTTCCTTATTGTTTTAGTTGGTAGGACTGCGGTCTGTTGCTATTGTCCACGGTTTGAGGCTTCGATGGTCCAAGGGAATTCAATATTATTAAAGATATGGTGGATAGCATTATAATCATTATAAACTGGCTATCCAGTACTAAGACCAATCCACGGTGGAATGGCCATAGTACTGGGTAGTCAGTGGAGTGTCCCCTGCTCGCCCAGGTTCGAATCCTGGTCGGACCAAAGAGTTTATAGTGATTTTCTTTCCAGCTTTTTAGTACAAGTCAAGTCACATTTAGTCCATTTTACACATTGAATTGGATGAATCAGAACACATACAAGGTCGAGTAACACGATGTATTATACAATCTATATAAATAAAATGGAAATGTTCGTTTGTTGAAAATCGCTAATCTCCGATAGTTCTTCACCGATTGCCTTGAAATTTTCACACAACGTTCCATTCGCATCCGGGCGGGGTTTTATATACATACTATATAGATGTCATGTCTGTGACGGGAAAAAACATGTTTTTTTTTGTAAAGCTGTGTTTTTTTTTGTGTTTTTCAAGTGAGGGAAATCTTCGAAACCTCTTTACCGATTGCTTTGAAATCTAGACATAACATTGCACTCGAATAGGCGAGTGTTTTTAAATACCTATTGTATACATGCCTCACCTGTGACAGGAAAAAAAACATTTTTTTTTAAATCAGCGCCATCTGTAGGACGTATGAGCAACACACGCTGTAATCTCCGAAAGTTCTTCATCGATTGCTTTGAAATTTTGACACAATGTTCCTTTCGAATACGTGCATGTTTTGACATACCTACTATTTAGATACCACATCTGTGACTGGTAAAAATATGCCCTTTTGAAAAACAGCGCCATCTGTTGCATGTAAGACCAACATACGATACAGGAAATGTTACGATTCAATTTCATTGTTTCCGATTGCGTTGATATATTGAATTTTCATAGATTTTGATTGACTTTCATTTCGATTTAATTATTTTGTGTGACACTGTGTTGGAATTGAGCTGTGTTGTTATCATATCGTTCATTTCGTGGGTATAGCATATTTGCTTTTTTTCATTTTTTTAATTCCGTTTTTTAAACTGTTCTTCTTATTTTTTGTGCAATTGGTGGTGAAATTGAACTGTGTCGATTGATCGGCGTTTGAATTAAATATTTCCTCAGTATTTTTGTTTTTGTTTTGAAAACAAGAAAATGGACAACACGTTTATTTCACAGCTGCAAATGTGCAACAAACAGCTATGAATCCACCAGCTACAACGTTAACTGCTTTCTTCACATTATGTCGAAAAGACGCGTTTGCGAAAACATTGCTGTATTCGGAAGTGTCTACGTATTACACATGGAATGCCAGTGGAAAATCATTTGAACGACGTAAACGAGGAAAGCGATTCGACGGACAACCTGGCATATTCAAACAAACTACGATAGGCAGACTGTACACCATGCATTCCAATCAAGATGAATGCTTCTTTCTTCACAAGCTGTTGGTAAATGTGCCTGGTCCAACGTCTTTCCAGCAACTGAGATTTGTCACCGGCGTAACACATGCCACTTTCGTAGTGTATGTCAAGCTCTGAATTTATTGGAGAACGACCGACATTGGGATGTATGCATTAATGACACGTCCAATACGTCACTTCCAAATCAAATTCGTGCATTGTTTGCAATCATATTTACACCGGCTCTCTTCATCTCCAACAGAGTATGGGGAGAAACACAAATCGCACATGGTTGAAGATATTGTCCGTCGAATACGCAAGGAAAATTCAAATATGAACATGAATTTCACAGAAGAAATCTACAACGAAGCGTTGATAATGATTGAAAATTTGTGCATAGAAATCGCGAACAAAGTTCTCATTCAATTGGGAATGCCATCAACGAATCTATCTGCTGCTGCTTCGTTCAATTTAGAATTGCGTCATGAACAAAATTACAATGCAGGGGTGATCTGTTATCGTATGGCAATGAAATATTCTTAAGCTAACGCTTGAGCGAAAAGGCATTATGATCAAATAATTCAAACTGACAATAACAGGTTTGGAGAAATTCTTAGATGCGCCAGGAGGAACTATAAGACCTTCCAATTAGATTGATTTTGGCAGCATTTGATCCCAAAATGTCATAACCTTAGCTCTTGCATCGTCCGGAATAGCTGCGACATTGCTACAGGTGGAAGAACTGCTACTTTGGCTTTGAAATTGCCATTGAATATGCAATTCATTGAAACTCCCACGTGCAACATTTCCAAAGCATCCGACATGGGAAAATTTTTGCAGAAATGTAAACAATATTGTTTGGGATGAATGCACAAAGGCCCACAAAAAAATTCGCTCGAGGTCTTGATCAATCATTGCAAAAATTTCGTGGAAACCTCAGATCATTGGGAACGCATTAATATTATGCAGGAGATTTAATGCAAACATTACTGTAATTCCTCGATCGACACCAGCGGACGAAATAAATGCAATGCATGAATGCTCGATAATAAGGCAAATAGGACATTCGGATTTATTAATCGAAGTGTTAGTAAAAGACACCTGGTATGGTTCTTCAGCTATTTCTTGCTCTGGTTAGGCCCCATTTAGATTATGCAGTTCAGTTTTGGTCGCCATATTATAGAATGGATATAAATTCAATTGAACGTGTCAGCGTAATATGACTAAGTAAATTCCGCAAAATAGAAGTCTTTTATATGAAGAAAGATTAACAAAGCTTAAATTGTATTCACTGGAAAGGCGAAGAGTTAGGAGTGATATGATAGAAGTTTATAAGTTGATGAATGGACATAACAAAGGGGATATTAGTAGGGGTATTAAAAGTATATCAACACAAGATAGAACACAAAACAATGGGTATAAATTGGATAAGCTTTAGATTTAGGAACCGACTTGGGTAAATACTGGTTTGAGTAACAGGTTGTTGATTTGTGGAACCAATTACCGCGTAACGTGGTGGAGTGGGTCCCTCGATTGTTTTAATCGTGGGTTGGACATGTATATGAGTGGGTTTGGGTGGTTATAGATAGGAGCTGCCTCGTATGGACCAATAGGCCTTCTGCATTACCTTTATTCTTATGTTCTTAATTCACTATGCTTGCCAGTGAAACTCCTTTTCAGAAAATCCCTGGACCATGGAATAGTTCCCCTATATAATAGTTGAAGGTGATGTACTGATCGAGTAATCCTTATACTCGCTGCATTATCTCATCATCTTAATATGGCATAACTAATTACACAAGCATTAATCCTATGTCTATTTACAGGTAACGGTTTTCCACCCTCCTATCTTACTGTAGGTGTAGTCACCGTATATAAGCAAGCGACTTGAGAATAGCAACACCATGGAAGACATCTCCCGTCACGAAGGGTGCAGTCGCACCTCCACATATCTCCAGTATCATCTATTGATACTGGATATGGCTCAAAAGGGCCACCACTTGCGAGCTATTCATCCCGTGCCACCTTTTGGGTGGCTTCATCTTCATCTTAACACATTCACAAGAGAGACATCTCCCGTCATGCAGGGTGCATTCGTCACCTCCACAGATCTCCAGTATCAGCTCTCGATACTGGTATATGGCTCAAAAGGGCCACCACCACTTACGGGCTATTCATGCCCGTGCCACCTTTTGGATGGCTTAATCTTCATCAATCAAGGGAATAGCACATCAGTACAATCTCCAGTCAAGAATGTAGCACTCGCGTGTACAGTTCTAATCGACCCAAGACGCTACAGCTTCGACACAGAGTAGAAAGCAGACTACGACCGTTGTTCAGGTCCATGTAAACTTCATCTACCCGACGTCCATCATCTGAATAGCCAGTTACCAGTTACAGGAGATACTTTTTCAACCACAGGGTTATTAACTCATGGAACCGCCT
>WNGS01167372.1:3599790-3629709 GCA_020271785.1 Procambarus virginalis | reverse complement strand
GGTGGTGTCTGTATATAGCTGAGATAGTCTTGGTAGTAAGGTTGATGTAAAGTCATTCCTGGTTACTGACTTTAATACTTATAAACGATTACATGACTATGGCTCCCAAGCTTGGCAGGCGTCCTGTGCTCTTGTTTACCTCCTCTAGTGGCGTCCAGCCGCCGCACATAGAAAACGGATGGTACCATTTTCTGTGAACATGACATCCCTCCTTTTCTTTAAAAAGAATGAATACAGGATGTCTACCATGCTTGTAGCACAAAGCAAAGTTATTGACACAAAGTAAGTTATTAACATATCAAGAGATATTGCATACATTTAACATTAATTAAACACACAAAGAATTTAAACAACTTTACCACAAAGGATTTCAATGTTAAAAATACATATGCAATGTTAAACAAACATGAAAGAAACTGTAATACAAAGTTACAAAATATTGAATGAGAGATCTGCATTATTCAAACAATATTAAATTTAGTTCAGCATAACAAGTAAATACTTTGCATTACATAGGAACACAATTAATCATCATATCGTGTAGGGCGTTTAACATGACGTTTTGGACGAGAGTCCTTAAGTACAAGAATATCCCTCGATGAATTGTTTATCGAGTTATAACTCATTTTTTCTTTTTCTTTTGCACGACTTTGCACTTCATCATTTTCTACACTAGTTGGAATCACTTTGAAATAAGCCATATTACGTGTTATACTATGATCTCTATTACTCGCTGTTACCATAGTTCCTTTTACACTAATCACTTTATATGGTTTTGTATCATACGGCATATCTAACTTTCCCTCTTTTTTCTTTTTAACGAGAACAGTATCTCCAACCTTTATGAATTGTTCCTTTGCACGTTGATCATGAGCAATTTTCATTTTGCCCTTGGCTAGTGCATCCTTCTGAGCGAGACGTTTATCCGTTACCTTGGCTGGCATGACAGGTAGTGCGATTCTCATAGGACGTCCAAATAAAAGTTCGCCAGGCGACTTGCCCAGTGTTCCATGCGGTGTTGCACGGTAGTTCCTGAGAAAAGCATACATAGCTTGTTTCCAGGATCGTCCTTCGGCATGAGCACAGCGTACAGCTTTCATGAGAGGTTGCATGAATCTCTCTACTTCTCCATTTGCTTGAGGATGTAGTGGCATCACACGGCGGTGTTTGAATCCAATATGCTCAGCAAAGTTGACAAAGTCTTGTCCATTAAATGGCGGTCCATTGTCCGTCTTGACAACTTCAGGAATGCCAAAGTTTGAAAAGATCTTGTCGAGTTTCGGGATGACAGCCTTTGCAGATGTGGAAGTGATGATTTCTACTTCTGGATAACGTGAGTGATCATCAATGACTACCATCAAGTACTCTCCAGTTGGTAGCGGTCCACAGAAGTCCATCGATACTTCCATCCATGGTGCAGCAGGTAGTGGTGAAGGTTGTAGAGGTGTTGGTCTTGAAGTATCCACTGCAGCTTGGCAAGGGACACAGGCATCATGCATGTCCTTAGCTTGACGATCAATGCCAGGAAACCACACCTTTTCTCGTAGCAGCTGTTTGGTCCTTACAAGACCTTGGTGTCCTTGATGTGCAAGCTTCAGAGCACGTTGCTGGAGAACAGCTGGAATGACGATACGAGTACCTCGCAGCACGGTGTCGCGTTGTTGCGTAACACTTAATTCTGTCTGGATGCGTTCAAGTGCTTTGAATGCATCTTGGTCAACTCCTGAGGGTGGGATGCGTGGAAACTTTTTCTTAGTCAATGCATCCACTGTTGCTTGCAGAGTTGGGTCCTCTAGGGTTGCAGTACGGATTTCATCAAGAGTGAGAGCCTTAGGGACTGCATCACAGGTTACAGAGTGTACATATTCCTCGGCAACTTGCTGATGCTTGGTGATGGTGAAACTGTTGGCAGGATGTCGACTGATGTAATCAGCGGGATTGCCTGCACCTGGCTTGTATTTCACCGTAAAGTTGTATGGTTGCAGACGAAGAGCCCATCTCTCAATGCGAGCTGGTGGTTTGGACTTTGGATTATTGAAGATGGTCTCCAACGGTTTGTGGTCAGTGACTATCGTGGTAAAGGGTGCACCAAGCAGATACACATTGAAGTGTTCACAGCCCCATACAAGAGCAAGAGCTTCCTTCTCTGTCTGACTGTATCGTTGCTCAACATCTGTGAGAGAACGGCTGGCATAGGCAATTACTACTCTGGAATCTGGTTGACCAGGTTTGTGTTGGGCTAACACAGCACCTAAACCAACAGGACTAGCATCCACCGTTAACTCAGTGTCCATTGATGGATCAAAGTATGCAGCAGTCGCATTCTCTACTAGTGCATCTTTCACAGCATCAAATGCATTTTGCTCGATATCGCTCCAGTACCATGATGCATTTTTCTTCAGGAGCTCACGTAGAGGCTTCGTAATGGTAGCAAAATCTGGAATGAAGCGAGAACAGTAGTTTGCCATTCCCAGAAAACTATGTACTTCAGTGGATGTTGAAGGAGGTGCAGCATTCTTGATATCTGCAACTTTCTTAGGATCTGGAGACAGACCTTTGTCACTAAGTACATGTCCAAAGAATTCAATTTTATGTTGATTGAACTCACACTTTGCTCGGCTTAGCGTCAAATTCTTTTCTCGTAAGCGTTGCAATGTTGCACGAAGAGCTTTGTCGTGTTCAGCTTGGGTACGGCCATAAACAATGATGTCATCAGACATGTTGTCAGCATTAGGTATATCTTGCAATACCTGGCTGATGATGTGCTGGAATACTTCAGCAGCACTGTTAATACCAAAACTCAGGCGCTTGTACCTATACAGACCTCGATGTGTCGTAAACGTTGTGATGAATCGACTCTCATCATCAAGTTCAAGCTGATGATAGCCCTTGTTTAAATCTAACTTGCTGAATACAGTTGCACCATTCAAGCGGTAGATCATATCATCTACAGTGGGTGTAGGATGGCGTTCACGCATTATTGCCTTGTTGGGAACACGCATGTCTACACAAATGCGTATCTCATCTGGATTCTTCGGCTTTGGTGGAGTGACAATTGGGCTTACCCATGGTGTTGGGCCTGTTACCGGTTCAATGATATCTAGTTCTATCAGCCTATCCAGTTCGGCATCGACTTTCTTGCGAGTATGGAATGGTTGTCGGCGATGTGGTTGGGCAACTGGAATTACATCTGGGTTGATATGCAGATGTACTTTGCTATCAGTATAACAACCTATGGATTTAAACCGATCAGAAAATTCAGCAACAATAGCATCAACATTGTTTGCAGATTCCACTGCTACAGCATTAGAAAGCTGAAGTAGCCCCAATTTGGTTGAAGTCTTGTAACTGAGTAAAGACTCCTTTGCATTCCTAACAACATGGAATGTAGTAATGAGCATTGCATTCTTTGACTTAATCTCTGCAGTGAAAGTTCCAATCACTGGTAAGGCTACCTTTGAAGCATAGGCAGTGGCTTTACCATTGTATTTTTCAAGCTTTGGGAACTGTTTTTTAAATTTTTCATAGTGGCAATCAGCAATGGTGTCAATGTTTGATCCAGTGTCAATAAGAATTTTGAGACAAATGCCAGCAATGTATACTATAGTCTCTGGGCTGTTTGGAAGATCATTCCATTCTGTGATTGCT
Source organism: Procambarus virginalis (assembly GCA_020271785.1). NCBI lineage: Eukaryota > Metazoa > Arthropoda > Malacostraca > Decapoda > Cambaridae > Procambarus > Procambarus virginalis. The sequence goes on along the minus strand of WNGS01167372.1, from coordinate 3,626,061 downwards.
TGTACTCCACAAATATAATCACATTCACTGTCATCTGAGACTGGTTGTAATGAAATGTTGTCTTGTATATTATTAACATTCTTGATTTGAGGTGCAATATTGTGTTTGCCACCTCGACTCCTATGACTTGATCCTCGTACATTGCTTTTATTTATTGATTGTGGTTTCTTTAGTGCGGAACGACACATAGCACCAAAATGACCTAGTTTTCTACACTCATAGCACTTCTTACCTTGTGCAGGACAAACATTATCTTGGTGTGGGTAGTCTCCTCCACAATTGTAACATTTATTATTGACAACCTCTGATGTGAGTCGTTGTGACTGCTTGAGTCTTGTTCCATGACTCCAGTTGTGATGTGGTTCTCGGCTCAATTTAATGTTAGGTTTGGCATGATATCTTCTATGATCATGGTGTACTCCCTGAACCTTACATACTTCATGACTGTTAGTAACAGTGGCAGAACCGTTGTTGGCACTGCACTCCATGACACGAGCATCACGTGCAGCATCTTCCATTCGACGAGCCATATCCAGTATCTTGGTAAGAGAACTTTCATCATCAACAAGTTCTAGAGCTCTTCGACGGAGACGTGTAGATGTGCATGTTTCAATTATTTGCTGTTTGATTTCTTTGTCAACATCAGCAAACTCACAATGGGCTGCTAAACCCTGCAGACATGTATGGTATTGATCAACAGTTTCATTAGAGAGTTGTTTTGCTCTCCTGAAATGCATAATTTCCATAGCAGTATTTTGCCTTGGTTTGAAATGCTCAGTTAATTTGGCTTTGGCAGTGTCATAATCTTTGGCACCACCAGTGTCTTTCAGTGTATCAAAGATGTCACAAACTCTATCACCTGCATAATGAAGTAGAAAGGCACGCTTTCTTTCAGCACTTTTGATGTCAGAAACTATCAACAAATTTTCAAACCTTTTAAGCCATTTGGTCCACCTCTGTGACCAAATATACTGAGGTATATTTGCCATTTTTACTGAATAAATGTAAACTTATCACTTAAAATGTTCCTCAGAATATATAACACTTACTGCACTGTATATGTTATTTAAGAATTCACTGTAATTACTTTAATTTTGCAAAGCACACAAGCATTTCAATGCAAAAGTTCACAGTGCACAACACAGCAGCAACTGATTTCTTACCTAGCCCTTGTGTACATGTGTTGTTACTCCTACTCACAGCAGCACAGCAGTTGTTAGCAGTTGGTACAGCAGTTGTCAGCAGTTGGCAGCAGTAGGCAGCAGTTGGCACAGCAGTTGGTTCACAGCGTGAAGAATTTTGTAGCACGGAGCGTCGTTTCGTAACCAAAACATCAGGTTTTGTACACTGCATCAAAGCGTCGTTTCGTACACAGCGTCGGCAGATTCCTCTATTCACAGCTTGTCAACACAGCTTGGGTAGCACACAGCATTGGCCAGCACACAGCAACGGCCAGCACACAGCAACGGTCAGCACACAGCAACGGTCAGCACAAATAAGCATGGGGTATGGTGCTCACAGCTTCTCTTTCCTCCTCCGGGCGCGTGAGGCAGCATGCTTCTTCCTTGTGTTTTGTTGAACAAAATACCTGCGTTCCCAGTTCATCCTCGTCACCAGTGTGGTGTCTGTATATAGCCGAGATAGTCTTGGTAGTAAGGTTGATGTAAAGTCATTCCTGGTTACTGACTTTAATACTTATAAACGATTACATGACTATGGCTCCCAAGCTTGGCAGGCGTCCTGTGCGCTCTTGTTTACCTCCTCTAGTGGCGTCCAGCCGCCGCACATAGAATACGGATGGTACCATTTTCTGTGAACATGACACCGCCTACCCACCGAAGCGGTACGTGGCAAAACGGTGCTGACTTTCAAAATATACCTGGAAAAGATCATTTCCTCCCTACACCTGGTGGGTACCTTCGTTAAAGTAAAACGGTATCCAGAAATAACAAAGAAAATAGATATGAATAATATTACCTTTGATGTTAGTAGTAATTGTGCAAGTGAGGAGAAAAAACAAATAGTACGGTGTTGGAAGGAAGTTTCTAAGGTACTCTCGTATCACATGGAATGTGATGGACAGGGCAAAGGTAGTTTTATTATTAATCATGGATAAAAGTAGATTGAGAATATTATCTTGGAACGTTAATGGATTAAAAACTATAGCGGTGGATGTACACTATTATACTCTTAGAGAGAATATTAACATAGTAGCACGCCAGAAAACAGGGAAAGGGATGGTAGCATTCTGAACATGAAGATGAACATGTTGAACACGAAGATGTTCAACTGCTGGGCGAGCCCTATCCTACTCATCTGAGGGGAGGGAGATTAGATTATGCTTGTTTGATAAATGCTGAGGGCATAGAGGGGAATTGTCTTCCTGTGGATGAAATGCTGTGATAATTTTGCATTACAAATATAGCTTAAACTAGATAAAAAGCATGCCTGTCTTCAGAGGAAAAGGGTAAAGTTTAATAAGGGAGAATTAAGGGGTCTTGTTGGTCATATTAAGTCTAGGTATGATACTTATAAGCCTGTTACGGCAGAAGCATTTTATGAAGATTGAATTAGGAGGTAGATGTATTTAATGAAACATTGAACCGGAAAACATCTGGTATAGAAAAGCATCCCCCAGAAAAGTGTGGGGAGAAGAGAAAGGAAATTAGGAGCAAGTATTGGCAGGAGTTTGCAGAGAAAGTTGGGAGTAACAAAAACTTGAAGGAAATCTGGCAAGACGTAAATGAATTAAGGGGTAAAAAGCATAGTTTTGTTGCACATCCTGACCCGTAAGAAATTGCAAATGGTCTCGTAAAATGGTCTCTCGGGTGGAAGATGCCAAACTCAGTTCATTTAATTACCCGCTGAAAGGAGAGAGTCGTTAGATTCTTGGAAAGATCTAAAAAAGTATTTTATACTTACAGCAGGTAACAGTGGTGATGTCACTTGCACAGGTATTACCAGAGAAGAGCTAATAACAGCGATTAAAGTTGGGAAATCTCCCGCCCCTGGGGAGGATGGAGTAACTTATGAAATATTTAATGAACTTGCCATTATGACGAAAAGCCCACTGTTAGACCTCTTTAATATTAGTTATAAAAAGGGGCAGTACTCCCAGTAAATGGAAAAAAACTATGATCATCCCTATCCCTAAAGCCAATGGAGAGTACAGACCTGTGTTTTTAACCTCGTCTTTTTTGTAAAATAATTGAGAGGATCATTTTAAGTAAACTTTTATATATAATAGGTGATCAGCTGTCTAGTAATTTGTTCGGATTCCTCAGAGGAAAAATGACCTCTGACTGTATTATTAAATGTCTAGCTAATGATAATGATTATCATAGAATTTTTATTGATTTGCAAGGAGCTTATGATAAAGCCAACAAAGAGGTTATTTTATATGAATTAGCTGGTTTTGGTGTTGAAGGGAGATTATTGCGCTGGATAGGGGATTATCTTCAGGAAAGGAAGGCTCAGGTGTGGTATGAAGGTTGTATGGTTCAAGGTATCAAGGTCAAGAACTCGGCACACCTCAGGGAGGAGTATTGAGTCCCACCCTGTTTAATGTACTAATGTATAAGATATCATCTGAGAGATACTCAAATGGGGTAACTCCAATCATATATGCCGATGATATTTTGTTTCATGGCAAAGATATTTCAAAGGTTCAAACAGTGTTGGACAATTTCGGAAACCTGTGTCACCACATGGGACTGGTGGTTAATGAAGACAAAACTAAGTTTGAATGTAGAAGTCGGAGGCCCATTACATTGAAAATAAATGGTAAAAATATAGAGAGTTAATATATATAAATATTTAGGCATATATGTTGGATATACCCATGAAAGTTTGGAAACTGAGATGAACAGACTGTTGGGTCGATGTCGGAAGAGATTACAACCTCTGAAGGCCTTGGGATGCTGTGGAAAGGAGTGGGAGTCCCTGTGCTACGAATGACGTACTTGAGTACTGTAAGATCTCTTATTGATTTTGCTGCACCTGTCATTTCATGTTTTGGTAAAGGTAGGATGGGCAAGTTGGAGAAGGTACAAAATGAAGCCATGAGAATTATCTTAGGATGACCAAAAAATGCTATGATTGAGATAATGAGGATGGAGTTGAATCTGCAGAGTATTGGGGATAGAATTGCAGAGATAAATATAGCATCTGCCATTAGATTAATGAGAGGTGGGGTAGCTAATGAATTAATCCTCTCGGATCAAAAGGTGGGAAGTAATGAACAGTGTATGATGAAAAAGAGAGCATATATGAATAACTTATATTCTAATGTTATAAAGTATGATGTTATTAGAAAGTGTATTGCTGTGCCCAAGAGAAAATTCACACCACCATGGAAGGATTGTAAAGTAGATGTAGTAATTACTCCCTTGCAAAAGAAAAAAAGTATGTTTGAAATGGGAGAGCTGAGGGCAACATATGATTGTATAATTAAAAAATTGCCTACAGAAAACACTCGACATGTATATTGTGATGGGTCAGTAGCTAGGGATGGGAAGGCAGGATGTGGAGTCTTGATCCAGGAGTACACTGACATCGGTACTGTAGATACTGTTATTGGCCGCCGCTTAACTGACAATGCCTCTTCACGCAGGCTGAACTCTAAGATGTATTAGCAGGATTACAGGAAGTAGTCAGATGTGGTAAGAATATCTGCTTCTTTATTGACAGTAGAGCCCTGGAAACACAAACCAAAACTGTCTCTATTTTCCGCTTGTTACAACTTGTAATAAAGTTATTACATCTTGGCTTAATGCGTAAATGACGTATTAGAACATTGTTACAACTTGATATATTGGTTGTTATAACTGGTTAGGAAGTGTTAAAACTTGTTCGAACGTTGTACCAACGTTAAGGTTTCGGTGTGTGTTTGGCGGGAGGAGCGTTAGAGTCTTTAAATAGCAGACGCCCAGTATCCCAGAATATTGTGATAGAGTGTAGAGAGAATGTTAAGAAATTAGAAAAAACTGGGTATAAAGTAAGATTCATGTGCATCCCTTCACATGTGGGAATACTGTTGAATGAGGTAGTTGAAGAGATAGCGAAGAGAGCCACGGAAAAAACTCTTGCTGATGTTGCATGTCAGATAACCTTGAAACAAATAAAAACAAGAATCAAGATGGTTCAAGAGGGTGAAGAAATAAATAAATAAATATGTTTATTCAGGTAAGGTACATACATACAAGTGATTTTACATAAATTGATCGATTTATAGATAGTACATACAATGCCTAAAGCCACTATTACTCAATGCATTTCGGGCAGGAAAATCATTAATATCTAAAACTTAATATTAATTGAGTACAAAGAACGAAATGTGTTGAGAACAAATACAAATAAAGATAAAAAAAAGGGGGGGAACATGACTGAAAAAGCAGCACAAATACAATAAGTCGACAAACAGCGTTGAATAAAAAAATACCATACATGGGTTGACAATAGAGGGGTAAGGTAGGTTACAGGGAATTTATTAGGTAGTGTTTCGTTTTTATCCTAAACTGGATAAGAGAGGTACAGTCTTTAACATGGTTGGGAAGGTCATTCCACATTCTGGGTCCCTTGATTTGTAGAGCATTTCTAGTTTGATTAAGTCGTACTCTTGGAATATCAAAACTGTATTTATTTCTGGTGTGTTGCTCATGGGTTCTGTTACAACCTTCAATGAAGCTTTTGAGGTCAGAATTGGCATTACAGTTCAGTGTTTTATATATGTATAATACACATAAGAGAATGTGCAGTGACTTAATATCTAACATATTCAGAGATTTGAGTAGGGGTACCGAGTGATGTCTGGGGTCAGAGTTGGATATTGTCCTAATAGCAGCTTTGTGTTGAGTAATTAGAGGACGTAAATGATTTTGGGTTGTAGAACCCCAAGCACAAAGACCATAGTTGAGGTATGGATAAATGAGTGAGTAATAGAGAGTAACCAGGGCAGGGCGGGGTACATAATATCTGATCTTAGAAAGAATGCCAACAGTTTTTGAAACGTTTTTTGATATATTTAGAATGTGTCCCTGGAAATTCAGCTTGTGATCAATGAGAACGCCAAGGAATTTTCCATCTAGTTTGTTACAAATTTGGGTATTGTTTATTTTGAGATTTATTTGATTAGAGGATTTATTGCCAAACAGCATATAGAAAGTTTTGTCAATGTTAAGGGTGAGTTTGTTGGCAGTTAGCCAAAGATGGACTTTATTTAGCTCAGTATTTACTGTGGCATTTAGAGCAAGGGGGTCAGGACTGGAGTAAATCAAGGTTGTGTCGTCAGCAAATAGAATTGGTTTGAGGTGTTGGGAGGCATTTGGAAGGTCATTAATGTAGATGAGAAAGAAGAGAGGGCCAAGTATGCTGCCCTGAGGAACACCAATGTTGATGGGTAGGGTAGGAGAAATTGAATTATTCACAGAAACATACTGGAGCCTGTTAGTAAGGTAAGATTTGAGGTATTGCAGGGAGTGTCCTCTGACTCCATAATGATGTAATTTAAGAAGAAGGTTTTGGTGGTTGACAGTGTCAAAAGCCTTACGCAGGTCCACAAATAACCCAACAGGGAACTCATTTTTATCAAGAGCTGCATTAATTAAGTTAATTATACTATTAAGTGCATCGTTAGTGCTTCTTTTGGGTCTGAAGCCATATTGGCAAGAGCTAAGTATATTGTGTTTGGCCAGATAAGAGTAAAGCTGCTTGTAGATTAGTTTTTCACAAATTTTTGATAAGTTTGGCAGGATTGATATAGGTCTGTAGTTGTTAACATCTGTGAGATCACCACATTTGTGGACAGGGGTTACTCTCGCTTTTTTTTAGAATATCTGGAAAGGTTTGGAGTTCAAGTGACTTGTTGAAGAGCAATGCAATTGCAGGGGCTAAGGATCTGGAGGCTTTTTTGTAAATTAATGTTGGTATCTCCTCAAATGATAAAGAGAATGGCAATGGTGGACAGTAGTAACACACTTAAGAATTATTCAGTAATAAATACAATCTCGTCCTTCACCTATGGTAAAGGAAAGTCTACTTGGAAGGATTCAATTTACATGAGATTAAGATTAGGATACAAATATATCTGGCAATACGGTGTTGATGTCAGTGAAAAAGGAATGTAAATTATGTAGTATGCCGTGCGCCCACACCTTAGAACATTATGTATTAGAGTGTAAACTTACTGATAACTATAAAAATAAGGAAATAAGTAGTGAACCACAACAAACTGTTTGGATGTGTGATAATGGTATGATAGACAGTATACTTAGGAGCTACACGAATTTTGCCCCAAGAGTGTAACAATTGTATGCTGTCCTTACTATATTAACCTGCAATGTTAAATGGGATTCTTGTAATGTTATTTGTCTATTTGTACTCTCTGAATTTGTGCGCCCCTTGAGGGACTTGAAGTAGAGGCGGGTAGAAATAGCCTTAGCTACTCTATCCCTTTGAGATGTATTTCTTTCTTATCTCAATAAACATACTTGATTTGAACCTTTGAACCTTTGTTAAGCCGCCAGTTTCCTGTCCTCATCCAGGACACTAGAGTTAGTGAACCTCATGTAAATCAGGTAGGTAGGTAGGTGTGTGGCGGTCCGTCTAATTACCCTAAGCTTCCTAGTATACATGTAATTACAACATGCTCCTTATGAAGCTATGCCAGTTGTTTGTGCATTTTTTCATTTGATTTAATAAAAACAAATCATTTTCATTACTCCGATCTAATAGGGAAACAAACTGCTCTGGTGAGGATCGTGTAATTTCATTCACCTTAAGATAACTGAATGATATCCCATAGCCACCCCTTTGCTTGATCTCTATCAAATGAGCAATATCTATTGCAAATATTGCTGCTCACACCGAAATCTAAATAATTTATATATAAACTGATTTGCTTGGCATAACCATGTCCTATTACAACTTAATATAGCCCCCTTAACATTACTTAAGACTTAAAAAAAATGGTAATTAAGTGCAATCATCAAATAGATCTAAGAATTAACAATATTCAAATTGCCAACAGAGTAGAAGAAAGTTCCTAGGTATTCTCATTGACAACAAACTCAATTTCCATTGCTATATACAAGATATTAGCAAAAAGGTTTCTAAAACAGTAGGCATTCTTCCAAAGTCAGACATTATTTACCTAACCTATTTACTCAGTATTATTCACTCATTTATCTATGTCTTGTCTATCTATGTCTTAAAGGTTACAAGACGTACATTAGTCAATACAATTGGTGCTTAAAATGTTAAGGATCTCTTGTGAAATACGGGTATTAATAAAGTTTTTTATTAGGTAAAATAAATAGAAAAGGCCCAAGTGCCATGAAGTAACAAGAATGCAAGGCTGGCACAAGCTGGCGTAAGTACAGAAGACGGAAGATTCTTCATATAAAAAGACCCTGCTTCTCCAAGATTGCAGTCACACCCTGCTTGCCCTGGACAATCACCATATGGAGAAGGACTGTTTACTGTGAAGGGAAGTCCACAAATGCAATGCCAGCATGAGTCAGTCTTGAAGGGTAAACGATGATGGCACCCTCACAGTAACACAAAAGCCGAGCAAGCCGAGTGAGGAAAACCTGTTGATGGGAAAGAAGGAGAATTTTTAGTCATACAATTTTTGTTTAATAAAATTCCAAAATATTACTTTGACATAAATTTGTGAGAGTATTCTGAGCATTTTGAGCCATCTTGAGTCCTCTCCTCACTAAGCAACTAACTGCCAAAAGATTAAACAACCCCTGGCCCACAAGTGGCATACTGTACGGTGCGCTAAAGTGTTAATAAAACAATTACTGTAACAAGAAACACGAATATGAAAAAAATGAAAATAGAATTTGCCTAGTTACAAAACAAGAAGTTAAGAGATACTCATCAATGATTACCAATAAAATACAAAGAGCCAAAGCTTCCTTTTATGAGAATAGATTTAAAGAAGCAAACGGAAATGTGAACATTACATCTCTACCATCACCCATGTCTAACATCCTAGGGTCTAAACAACAATCACATTCCAAGCAGATAAAACTCTCCAAAGATGGATAGACACTTGCAACAGACTTAAATATTGCAACTGATTTCAATAGCTTCTTTTCATGAATTTGTGCAAACCTTGGCAGAAAAATTTCAAAGACCCAGACACATGTTACTACATATCTCACAGATAGCTAACACTACTCCTTTTACCAGTCAGCCCGACATAATTCAATTACTAAAAATCAAAGCTTGGAACATTAATGAAATAATGTCTATGATATATAAGAGTGCTGCCCTGCTCTTGCAACACCCATTCCTCTGCTATTCAACAAATCTCTAGTGTTCTACTTTTCCTGATATCCTTAAGAAAATAACAGTGGTGCCAGTTTATAAAGGAGGCAAGACAACTGACAAACAATTACAGACCAATACCTATTCTTCAAATCTACATATACTTTCAAAAATAGTTTATTTTTAATAAACAACTCTATTCCTACTTTGTGAAAATCAATATACTAAGTCCCTGCCAGTTTGGCTTCTGTTTACAAATGAGTATCAATGATGCCATTAATCTGCACTTCACTTGACAAAAATGAGTTCTCAGCTGGGCTCTTCATTGACTTGAGGAATGCCTTTGATTCTATAAACCATAACTACCTCTTACTTAAGAGGCCCAGGGCTTGGGCACCGAAACTTCCTCATACACACTCCATTTTTTTGTGTGCGTAATCCTCATGGCAAATGCTCCAACTTTTCCTTTTAAATCAACATCACAACATGAACGGAAAAAAGTTACAAAAAAAAATCAATTTCAAATAGCTATAAATATCTAATAATGTCACCAATTGTTATTTTATTCATTATGGTCTCAGAATGGAATATAACTTTCAATTGCCTTTGAGAAAATTATTGTTTTAGATTATAGTTTACTGTAAAACATTTTTTGAATGGGGCCATCCAAATATGTGGCAAATTTATACGCAAAATATTTATAACTCCAAACGTTATGGCTTTATGACAAATCGATTCATTAGGAACCTCAGCACTAAGAGCTTTGAACATAATATGTAAAAATGGTGAGAATCGGTCAGAAACTGAATTTTTTATTAAATTAAGTCGCAAAGTAGAAAATGTTTTTCACAGAGAAAAATGCATTCAAAGTTCTCGACAATAAATATAGTACAGTACTTCTAATTTACGACATATCTCGTAGGATTCCGCCTCAACCGGTGGATCGAACCATGACCCTAGGGACAATGAACCCCGAGTGAGGTCCACTCAGCCGTCAGGCCCCTATCTTACATACGGTATCTGTGCATGGGGTTCAACAACTGCAAATTACATAAAGCCTATCATCACTCACCAAAAATCTGCTGTCACAACTAAAATAAAATAAATCTTCACACAACACACACAGCCCCTCTATTTTAGTCCTTAACATGCTAAATATACACTCACTCCACACATTCTCATGTGCTAAATACATGTACATAATCTTATTCCTAAATGCTAACCTTGATCTGAAAGTTTCCTTGACAGGTCTTATAGAACCCATAAGCACCACACCAGAAATAGATTTCTCTTTGATATCCACCAGAGTCAGACTATATATGTGCAAATACTCCATGCAAGTAAAAGGGCCCACCTGTCTTTGGAACTCACTCCCTGAAGAATTAAAAAATGTTCCAACCCATGCCCTGTTCACAAGTAAAATAAAAAGTACCTAATTTCATCCTCATAGTTTCCTATCTTGTGCTTCAATCTCACACTATCTTGTACTACCCACTTCCCCAATATTAGTACTTAAGACATACATCCTTGACAGTGTACTAGCCTCTGTTAACTAATGTTGTAGTTACTGGGTAAGGACTTACTCAAAACACTATGCCTTTTAGTGGGTTTGAATGAATGTAAAATACCAATCTTAAGTAATCTCACCAACTCATTGTACCTTCTTGCAAATAAATTTATATTATTATTATAAATTTCATGTTAGTTTATACAAAAAATAAAAATAAATAATAATTACCAAGATGAAACCATATGATTTTCTTCAAATAGATGATTGCTGTTTGATGGCCACCACCTATTAGCTGGGAGACCTGCAAGGTCTCCCCGCCGGCACTCGGATGTGCCGGCGGGGAAGTGGTTCAAATAGCTTCAGCTATCACTTCCTAAGTCCGGTCGTGATGGTCAAGCGGATTAAGGCGTCCCTGTACATACCAGTTGCATTGCTACTGGCAGTATGGGTTCGAGTTACTTCTGGGGTGTGAGTTTTCAGTTGCATATAGTCCTGGGGACCATTCAGACTTGTTCGCATTTGTGTTCCTCACGTGTTGCCCCAAAAAATGAGGTGATTTGATAAAATGCTATGCCCAAGATTACCATCTGAGTGCCGGCGGGGAAGTGGTTCAAATAGCTTCAGCTATCACTTCCTTATGTCTGGTCGTGATGGTCAAGCTGATTAAGACGTCCCTGTACATACCATTGCATTGCTCCTGGCAGTATGGGTTCGAGTCACTTCTGGGGTGTGAGTTTACAGTTGCATATAGTCCTGGGGAGCATTCAGGCTTGTTCGCATTTGTGTTCCTCACGTGTTGCCCCAAAAATGAGGTGATTTGATAAAATGCTACGCCCAAGATTACCTTCTGAGTGCCGGCGGGGAAGTGGTTCAAATAGCTTCAGCTATCACTTCCTTATGTCCGGTCGTGATGGTCAAGCGGATTAAGGCGTCCCTGTACAAACCAGTTGCATTGCTCCTGGCAGTATGGGTTCGAGTCACTTCTAAGGTGTGAGTTTTCAGTTGCATATAGTTCTGGGGACCATTCAGGCTTGTTCGCGTTTGTGTTCCTCACGTGTTGCCCCAAAAAATGAGGTGATTTGATAAAATGCTATGCCCAAGATTACCATCCGAGTGCCGGCGGGGAAGTGGTTCCAATAGCTTCAGCTATCACTTCCTTATGTCTGGTCGTGATGGTCAAGCGGATTAAGGCGTCCCTGTACATACCAGTTGCATTGCTCCTAGCAGTATGGGTTCGAGTCACTTCTGGGGTGTGAGTTTTCAGTTGCATATAGTCCTGGGGACCATTCAGGCTTGTTCGCATTTGTGTTCCTCACGTGTTGCCCCAAAAAATGAGGTGATTTGATAAAATGCTATGCCCAAGATTACCATCCGAGTGCCGGCGGGGAAGTGGTTCAAATAGCTTCAGCTATCACTTCCTTATGTCCGGTCGTGATGGTCAAGCAGATTAAGGCGTCCCTGTACATACCAGTTGCATTGCTCCTGGCAGTATGGGTTCGAGTCACTTCTGGGGTGTGAGTTTTCAGTTGCATATAGTTCTGGGGACCATTCAGGCTTGTTCGCGTTTGTGTTCCTCACGTGTTGCCCCCAAAAAATGAGGTGATTTGATAAAATGCTATGCCCAAGATTACCATCCGAGTGCCGGCGGGGAAGTGGTTCCAATAGCTTCAGCTATCACTTCCTTATGTCCGGTCGTGATGGTCAAGCAGATTAAGGCGTCCCTTTACATACCAGTTGCATTGCTCCTGGCAGTATGGGTTCGAGTCACTTCTGGGGTGTGAGTTTTCAGTTGCATATAGTCCTGGGGACCATTCAGGCTTGTTCATATATATATAATATATATATATATATATATATATATATATATATATATATATATATATATAATATATAATATATTATATATATATATATATATATATATTCAGCTGTGCAAGCTAGCTTGGATATCAAGTCACATTGGCATAGACGGTAACTGCCACTGCTCTACCTGTTGTACAGGTTCAAATATCTCCAAATTTTTCGCAGATTAAGGAGCAAATCAAGAAGAAAATACTCCCAAGAATCAAAAGTAGCATCAGAGCCAAATTAGCGGAAGGACGATCCACTGCGATATGGTAAGAACAAATCACTGGTTACTCCTCTTTCAAGCCTGACAAAAAGATATCCAGAGACATTGCAGTAGCCATACCACACACTCAGACTTGGTTACAAGTGCTGCTGGGAGGTAAAAACCGAAGTTAAAGAATGTCATATCTGTGGAACAGATGCAAAGGCGTCACTATTGCACTACTTACTGGAATGTGAAGCTACTGAAGCCCTATGCATCAAACTCAACATTAATCCTGTGACAGTAGCTGCATTAGATGCACATTCACAGTGACTACAATGATTGGAAACGCCGTTAAAGGATGGGACTCACTATGAACATTCTGCACTTACATCCGCCACCAAGATAATTTTATTAAAACAAGACTAAAAAAAAAGCGAAAAAGAAACAGGTAAAAAAGGAGGAAACCTCACCTCTATTTAATATTTTGACCCAGATATCAGAGTAACAAGGTTATCGCGAATAACCGAACTCAATTACAGGCTCACCATAGCCCGTGCTACATGGACATTTCGTTCTGAGTAGCTAAATCTAAACAACAACAACACAACAACAACAAACTAACTTGAGTGCGGGCGTGTTTACGGGCTATTCATGCCCGTGTGACCTCTTGCGTGGCTTAATCTTCATCAATCAATCAGCTAACTTGTTTGTGTCGGTCATCGAGGCCCAGAGACACTACAAGATGTTACACGACCAAAGATCACATTTACTCCAAACATCTACCACCTACGGGCTACTCATGCCCGTGAAATAGAAAAATAGAAATAGAAATAGAAATAATCTATGAAGTATGGAGCATGGGGAAGTAAGTAATTATCAAAAGAAGGCACCAAGCCGGAAGGCTATGTAGTAGCATTATCGAGCATGGTGAAGCAAAGACAAATCCTCAAGGTTTTGTTCAGTTTTATCAAACAAAGATTAGGGACAAGACAGAGCCATTATAAACTAAGACAGGTCAGATAACTGATAAAGACAAAGAAATGAGTAGCATTTTAAATAAATATTTTGACTATTTACTACAGGAGAACTTAACATTATATGTCTTCAGCCAAACAAATTATATCAGAGATGAGGACATGTTAACTGGTCGTTACCACGGAGGAAGTTGTTAAATAAATAGAAAAATAAAAGCCAAACAAGTCCTCTGGACAAGACGAGGTGTTTGCCAGGAGGCTTAAAGAATGCAAAGATGAGCTTCGTGAGCTCTGGTCTTGCATATTTAATAAATCATTAAAGTCGAGTAGAGTACCAGAATTGTGGAGGGTGGCTAATGTGGTGCAGATTTTTAAGAAGGGAGACAGACCACTTGTGTCTAAATGTTGGTCAATTATTTTACCGTCTAATGTGGACAAATTGCTTGAATTCATGACCACAAAAACCATTCATTTTATTTGAACATGCATGGATCATCTAACACTTTCATGTCGAAGTGGCTGTCCAATGATGGCGTAGAGTTCCAGTTGGTTACCATTGCGGTGTCTCTGGGATCCTTCCTTATTGTTTTAGTTGGTAGGACTGCGGTCTGTTGCAATTGTCCACGGTTGGAGGCTTCGATGGTCCAAGGGAATTCAATATTATTAAAGATATGGTGGATAGCAATATAATCATTATAAACTGGCTATCCAGTACTAAGACCAATCCACGGTGGAATGGCCATAGTACTGGGTAGTCAGTGGAGTGTCCCCTGCTCGCCCAGGTTCGAATCCTGGTCGGACCAAAGAGTTTATAGTGATTTTCTTTCCAGCTTTTTAGTACAAGTCAAGTCACATTTAGTCCATTTTACACATTGAATTGGATGAATCAGAACACATACAAGGTCGAGTAACACGATGTATTATACAATCTATATAAATAAAATGGAAATGTTCGTTTGTTGAAAATCGCTAATCTCCGATAGTTCTTCACCGATTGCCTTGAAATTTTCACACAACGTTCCATTCGCATCCGGGCGGGGTTTTATATACATACTATATAGATGTCATGTCTGTGACGGGAAAAAACATGTTTTTTTTTGTAAAGCTGTGTTTTTTTTTGTGTTTTTCAAGTGAGGGAAATCTTCGAAACCTCTTTACCGATTGCTTTGAAATCTAGACATAACATTGCACTCGAATAGGCGAGTGTTTTTAAATACCTATTGTATACATGCCTCACCTGTGACAGGAAAAAAAACATTTTTTTTAAATCAGCGCCATCTGTAGGACGTATGAGCAACACACGCTGTAATCTCCGAAAGTTCTTCATCGATTGCTTTGAAATTTTGACACAATGTTCCTTTCGAATACGTGCATGTTTTGACATACCTACTATTTAGATACCACATCTGTGACTGGTAAAAATATGCCCTTTTTGAAAAACAGCGCCATCTGTTGCATGTAAGACCAACATACGATATACAGGAAATGTTACGATTCAATTTCATTGTTTCCGATTGCGTTGATATATTGAATTTTCATAGATTTTGATTGACTTTCATTTCGATTTAATTATTTTGTGTGACACTGTGTTGGAATTGAGCTGTGTTGTTTATCATATCGTTCATTTCGTGGGTATAGCATATTTGCTTTTTTTTCATTATTTTTAATTCCGTTTTTTAAACTGTTCTTCTTATTTTTTGTGCAATTGGTGGTGAAATTGAACTGTGTCGATTGATCGGCGTTTGAATTTAAATATTTCCTCAGTATTTTTTGTTTTTGTTTTGAAAACAAGAAAATGGACAACACGTTTATTTCACAGCTGCAAATGTGCAACAAACAGCTATAAATCCACCAGCTACAACGTTAACTGCTTTCTTCACGTTATGTCGAAAAGACGCGTTTGCGAAAACATTGCTGTATTCGGAAGTGTCTACGTATTACACATGGAATGCCAGTGGAAAATCATTTGAACGACGTAAACGAGGAAAGCGATTCGACGGACAACCTGGCATATTCAAACAAACTACGATAGGCAGACTGTACACCATGCATTCCAATCAATATGAATGCTTCTTTCTTCACAAGCTGTTGGTAAATGTGCCTGGTCCAACGTCTTTCCAGCAACTGAGATTTGTCACCGGCGTAACACATGCCACTTTCCGTAGTGTATGTCAAGCTCTGAATTTATTGGAGAACGACCGACATTGGGATGTATGCATTAATGACACGTCCAATACGTCACTTCCAAATCAAATTCGTGCATTGTTTGCAATCATATTTACCACCGGCTCTCCTTCATCTCCAACAGAGTATGGGAGAAACACAAATCGCACATGGTTGAAGATATTGTAAGCCGAATACGCAAGGAAAATTCAAATATGAACATGAATTTCACAGCAGAAATCTACAACGAAGCGTTGATAATGATTGAAAATTTGTGCATAGAAATCGCGAACAAAGTTCTCATTCAATTGGGAATGCCATCACCGAATCTATCTGCTGCTGCTTCGTTCAATTTAGAATTGCGTCATGAACAAAATTACAATGCAGGGGTGATCTGTTATCGTATGTGCAATGAAATATTCTTAAGCTAACGCTTGAGCGAAAAGGCATTTATGATCAAATAATTCAAACTGACAATAACAGGTTTGGAGAAATCTTCTTAGATGCGCCAGGAGGAACTATAAGACCTTCCTAATTAGATTGATTTTGGCAGCATTTTGATCCCAAAATGTCATAACCTTAGCTCTTGCATCGTCCGGAATAGCTGCGACATTGCTACCAGGTGGAAGAACTGCTACTTCGGCTTTGAAATTGCCATTGAATATGCAATTCATTGAAACTCCCACGTGCAACATTTCCAAAGCATCCGACATGGGAAAATTTTTGCAGAAATGTAAACATATTGTTTGGGATGAATGCACAAAGGCCCACAAAAAAATTCGCTCGAGGCTCTTGATCAATCATTGCAAAATTTCCGTCGAAACCTCAGATCATTTGGGAACGCATTAATATTACTTGCAGGAGATTTAATGCAAACATTATCTGTAATTCCTCGATCGACACCAGCGGACGAAATAAATGCTTGCCTGAAATACTCTACTTTGTGGCGCCATATAAAGATGTTAAAATTAACTACAAATATGCGTGTCCAACTGCAAAACGACTCATCAACTGAGATATTCTCACATCAATTTCTGGAAATTGGGAACGGAAACGTGCCAGTTGATCTGACCTCAGGACGAATTTCATGGCCTCATAACTTCTACAATTTGGTGATGTCAAAAGAAAAATTGGTTGAAAAAGTATTTTCCAATATTCAAACCAATTATAAGAATGACGGTTGGCTGAGTGAACGAGCTGTTCTTGCGGCCAAGAACAAAGACGTCTAAGAACTTAACAATATTATTCAGTCTAACATACAAAGCAAGATAGTCACATACAAGTCCGTCGACACTGTGGTGGAAGCAGATGAAGCGGTTAATTATCCAACAGAAATTTTTAATTCACTCGATCTGCCAGGGATACCACTACCGCACGAACTGCAATAAAAAATCGGCGTGCCAATTATCATGTTACGAAATATCAACCAGCGAAAGCTTAGCAACGGCACGCGGCTTGCAGTAAAAAATTATTCAGCAACGTCGTAAAAGCAACAATCTTGACAGGACCTTTCAGAGGTGAAGATGTCTTCATTCCTAGAATTCCAACGGATTTGCCATTTCAATTTAAGAGATTGTAATTCCCAAATCGATTGGCGTTAGCAATCACCATCAACAAAGCTCAGGGTCAATCATTAGAATTGTGCGATTTAGATCTAGACACGGATTGCTTCTCACATGGACAATTATATGTTGCGTGTTCATGAGTCGGCAATCAGACAATCTCTATATCTTTACAGACAGTGGAACAAGAAAAAATATTGTATACCCACAAGCATTGTGAAATTAAACATGTTAGAAACGTGCATTTTCTCTTTTCTTTCTTTTCCATTTAACCAGACTGAGCCACAGCAATGCGTGGCGGGTACAGCTTGTCTGTATAAATAAAAATGGAAATGTTCGTTTGTGCATAAGCGCTAATCTCCGAAAGTTCTTCACCGATTGCTTTGAAATCTTCACACAACGTTCCATTCGCATCCGGCCAGGTTTTTATATAAATACTATATAGATGTCACGTCTGTAACGGTAAAAAACATGCTTTTTCTGAAAAACTGTTTTTCCATGTGTTTTTGACGTGAGGGAAATCTTCAAAACCTCTTTACCGATTGCTTTGAAATTTTGACACAACATTGCACTCAAGTAGGCAAATCTTTTTATATATTTACTATATACATGCCTCACCTGTGACAGGAAAAAAACATGCTTTTTTTGAAAAACTGCACCATCTGTTGGGCGTAAGAGCAACACACGCTGTAATCTCCAAAAGTTCTTCACCTATTGTTTTGAAATTTTGACACAACTTATTATTCAAATAGGCGCGTCTTTTTATGTACTTATTATTTAGATGCCACCTCTGTGACAGGTAAAAACATGCGTTTTTGAAAAACAGCGCCATCTGTTGCATGTAAGAGCAACACACATGCTATACTAAATATGTTAGAATTCCATTTCCATGTTTCTGATTGCATTTATATATTGAATTTTGATTTTGATTTATTTTCATTTTGATTTAATTATTTTGTGTGAATTGCATTGGAATTGAGCTGTGTTGTTTACCATACCGTTCATTTCGTGAGTATAGTTTATTTTTTTATTTTTTCATATTTTCATTAATTTTTTTAACTGTTTTTCTTATATTTCAGTGATGGAACATCAGATCACTTGATGTTCCCAATTTTCTGAAGGGAACATCAGACCATTTGGGAAGGCATCGGACGAGGGAGTGGGGAATGGTGTGGATGACGAGGGGACGGAAGTGAGAGATGGTGGGGAGGTCGAGGGGACAAGGGAGGGGGTAATGGTGGGGAAGGACGAGAAGACGGGGGAGTTTGTGATGGTGGGGACGAGGGGATGGGGGAGTGGGGAATGGTGGGGAGGACGAAGGGACGGGGAGTGGGGAATGGTAGGGAGGCCGAGGAGATGGGTGAGTTGGGAATGGTGGGGAGGACTGGGGGACAGGGACGGTTGCTGTGGCTCAGCAACGCACATGCGTTACTGTGCCACAGCAACGCGTGGCCGGATACTGCTAGTAATAAATAATTGGATAACTCTATTTTTCAGCTGAAGGCCCTGTGTGCGCAATGGTGTGCCGCAATGCTGGTGAGTACAATGTTCCACAAGTTCCACTACTCATGTCACCCATGCTGGTGAGTACAATGTTCCACAAGCATGGTGAAGCTTGTGCAGGTACAGGAGGGTCCAGGAGGTAATGTATTTCTGGTATAACTTTCAGAAGATGCTAGCTATACGACGGCTGAAGTCATTTCCTCTGACAGTTTATGTCACCTTAGGACACCAGGCAGTGGTTCGACTGTTTGTTTGAAGACCAATTCTATAATTAAACTCCAGTGAATGATGAATAACCATTAAATTCAGTACGAAATTTGTAAAATATGTGAATGAAACAAAATACTCAAATTCAATCAAATAAATCAAGTAATTTTGTGTTTATAAAATGTAAGCCTCGCTGTCACACAAGTGGCAGCGAGGCTCCTCGGCTCCTAGAAGGCATCATTAACTTGCTTGGTATGAGCAGGTGAGGGAGTGTTCGAGGCCGGCCAGCAGTACCAGTACGAGTACCAGGGCAAGGTGACCAGCAGGGCCCTGGCCACCCACGGCCGGGAGTCCCAGATGGCCCTCACCGCAACACTCATCATCTCCGCCAACACTGCTTGTGACCTCAAGCTCCAGGTACACCCAGCATCTCTATAACAAATCAAATTACTATATTTAGCTTTAGACTGTACGCCACACGGGAGTTCACTGTGATGTCACTGAAAGACACAAGTTTCCTACAAACGGAAAACATAGCATGTTCTTCATCCATACTCCCCGGTAAACCTTAACGTATTATGTATCAGTCAGAACACCAAAATCTAGACTTTATTTTTATTACTTAGGCAACACCTTATCTTTAGGGAATGCAGAATGTGTACATTTTTAGCCTATCTTCCAGCTGTGCTCTTCTGAAGCTGTGGCCGACCCCAGGGACGGTTTTAGCGCACCTTGTTATTAAAGTCGACATTTCCTTAAAAATAAATTAATATTATTATATATTTTAGAATTGTGTATAGTTAGACCGTGGTTAGGTTAGGTTTTCAGATTTGTGTTAGCAATTATTTATATTTGTACTATGTGGTTGAAACATTAATGAAGGTGCGGTTCCAACATAGTAAGTGAGCGAAGCACAGTTTGAGAAAGTTTGAACGTAATGAGTTGTGAGTAATGTGTAAAGTTTTAAATTCATAAACAGGGGGTTTGTCAGCAAATTATAAAAAAAGTGGATTTGACGATTATTTATGATGGACTGTATGTTTTAATGGCAGCAAAATGACGAGGTTTGAATTGTTCAAAATTAAAAGAAGCTTCACTTGCATGTAATAAGAACTTTGAACAAGATCTTGATAAAAAAGTTGAACAAGAAAAGTTTGAGCAGAAAAGTTTAAACAAATAAGCCCGTCCTTCAAACAAAGACCCAAAAATGATTCCATGCACCCACCAACCCCTCTGTTTATGAATATAAAACGGTTTACACACGACTCACAACTGATTTCGTTCCAATACTTCCGGAACAAGTGCCTCACTGACGAATTTTGTTCGAACCACAACGCTATAAATGCTTCACCCACGTACTGCAAATGCAAATAATCCCCAACAGAACATAAACACCTAACCTATGCCTATATGTGCACAATATGCTAATATATTATAATATTAATATATATTTGAAAAAATCCCGTTTTGGATGAACAGCATGTTAAAATTTACGAATACGTCTGTGGGGTCGACCGCTGGATGTAATGGACTTAAGTCGAGGACGGGTTGGTACAAATATATTGAGTGACAGCGTTTGAGACTGGCCGAGACTCTGCTACGTTCCAGGATTTGTTCGGTCTCTCTACATGGCCTAAATTCTTTGATCATTGTCACACTCAACACACTTTCGCTGATTATGTGATTGTCCATCAGCGCTTGATTGATTCTGTGGATTCCCAAGTAACTTTTAACCCCACCTGGACTGGCACTCGTGAAGTTGTAGCCCTTCCTCTGGAAACAACTGTCTGCCTAGTTACCTTGTCCGGAACTGGTGCCACCCAAGTTCGGGGTGCCCTAAAATACCCTGTTGAACGCCAGCATTGGCACTCTTGTTCTCCTGCACCATGTTGCAGCTGGAGATGGAGACCTCAATGACTGCCATGAGGATATTAAATACATCCTTGAGGCTCAGGGTTTTCTGTCCTCGAAGTCGTCGTCATCAACCCCTTTGTATTGTCAAGATCACTTTTGATGATCTCTGCTGGTCATCAAACTGACCAGGGGAGCCGGTCGGCCGAGCGGACAGCACCCGGGACTTGTGAACCTGTGGTCCTGGGTTCGATCCCAGGCGCTGGCGAAAAACAATGGGCAGAGTTTCTTTCACCCTATGTCCCTATTACCTAGCAGTAAAATAGGTACCTAGGTGTTAGTCAGCTGTCACGGGCTGCTTCCTGGGGGTGGAGGCCTGGTCGAGGAACGGGCCGCGGGGACACTAAAAAAGCCCCGAAATCATCTCAAGATAACCTCAAGACGAGGGAAAGTGAAGACACTTTCGTCTTCCGCCATTCTTGCAGGTGCCAGATGCCCCTTTCAGGAGTACATCCCCTCTCCTCGCCTCTGCAATATGTGTTGGAAATTTGGTCATGGATCTTCTAGGTGCAGCTGCGAGGTGTCTCTGTGCCCCTTGTGTGGTGACCCTGGACACCAGGGTCCAGGGTCACCACACTCTTCTGATTGCCCTTCTTCTAATACATCAACTGTGGTGAGGACCAGCCTTTTCTCGTATGTGCATCCCTTATAACCTCGAACAAGCCATCCACACATTAAAGCATCACGATCGTATTTCTTTCCCCGAGGACCGCCGCTAGGTACTTTAGAATGTTCATTTACTGCTAAAGAAAAATATTAGGAAAGAATGTGAGCATTACTCCAAATTACTTTATTGCAATATATACTTTACTGTAGTAAAATAAAGTTAATATATATATATATGTTCGTACATATCAGGGACTCAAAGACGTTAACAGGACGACGAGTTCTTTGTCGTATTTGGTCTTAAAGTTGTGGATGAAGGCACAGTAGTTTCCAATATTATTTTTTTCAGTGTTCAGGGTACGAGTATATTCTTACATTTCTTCCACTCACTTGCCTTTACAACTTCCAGCTATGTCCTCTTGTCCTGATTTCTCTCATTTCCTGTTCCTGTTCTCTCATTTCTCTCAAAAAGCTGTCGTTGTTCACTTTGTCTATTCTCCACAGTAACTTCCTTGTATTGATAATGGTCCATATGTTCCTTCTCTTCCTCAGGATTGTGTCAATGAGTTAACTTAACCTACTTTCATACATTAGTATTCTTAATTCAAGCACTTTTATTGTCACACTCCTAACCACTTTCAAAGTAAGGATTTGTGGTGCATGATGTGCAGGTTTCATGGTCGTGGTGCTGCATGTTATAATATTAGGCCCCACATTTATATAAATTAAAGAGAAAGTATGTTTCTTAGTTAGCCCAAGGCTGGAGGCCAGATGCTTGGGTCTAGCTTCAACCAATCTTTCAATATGACACATGTGTGGCATATGACTGTCACAGGTTGGCCCTCCTTTATTTATAAGTACACTATTACTGGAACCATAATATACTTTCAGACCATCACAAATATCTAGATAACTATCCAGATGTTTTGACGGGCTCTGAGAACGGACTGGCAAAATCACAATGAACTAAAGTGTAACGAAATGGAAAACTAATTTCTAAGAAATAAAGTTTTATTCTAATTAAAATGACATTTGTATTAAGACTTGTATTAACGAACAATACCACACCAGCCTTCATTCATGCCGTTTGTGTTGAATAGGTTGTGGATGTCCTTATTGAAGATGTCTCTGACGAGGACTCCCAGTGGTTCGCTGAGGCCGTCCAGAACCACGACCTCCACTTCAGGTATGTTCTCTTTCAGCATGATAACACTTTCCCCACTAAGGGTAAGGTGGGTCAAGGTGCCCACTTGTCATCTATGAACACCGTTGCTCTGCTAAGCGTCACACGTCGGCCCACATAGTATGTAACTAAGGTTAAATTAAAATCGTCTACCCTCGGAAAAAAATTTGTTACATTATTCTTATAAATAAATAAATAAATAAATAAATAAATAAATAAATAAATAAATATGTATATGTGTATACATATATATATGTATGGAGAATTAGGTTAAGGGTCTAATGACTTCCAATTCTTTTGAACACTCAGGGTGGCCTAGTGGATAAAGTACTGGACATGCTAAGGTGCATGAAACCCTGGCAGTCTGGATTCGAATCCTTCTGGGGTGAGGATTTTTTTATAACTTATTGGTTAGGGGACTATTCAAACTTGTAGCATGAAATGTGTATATATATATATATATATATATATATATATATATATATATATATATATATTTATATATATATATATATATATATATATATATATATATATATCTGAAAACTCACACCCCAGAAGTGACTCGAACCCATACTCCCAGGAGCAATGCAACTGGTATGTACAGGGACGCCTTAAACCACTTGACCATCACGACCGGACATAAGGAAGTGATAGCCGAGGCTATATGAACCACTTCCCCGCCGGCACTCGGATGGTAATCTTGGGCATAGCATTTTATCAAATCACCTCATTTTTTGAGGTGATTTTTATCAAATCACCTCATTGTATCTAGTCCTGGGGACCATTCAGGCTTGTTTGCATTTGTGTTTCTCACGTGTTGCCCCAAAAAATGAGGTGATTTGATAAAATGCTATGCCAAGATTACCATCCGAGTGCCGGCGGGGAAGTGGTTCATATAGCCTCGGCTATCACTTCCTTATGTCCGGTCGTGATGGTCAAGTGGTTTAAGGCGTCCCTGTACATACCAGTTGCATTGCTCCTGGGAGTATGGGTTCGAGTCACTTCTGGGGTGTGAGTTTTCAGTTGTATCTAGTCCTGGGGACCATTCAGGCTTGTTTGCATATATATATATATATATATATATATATATATATATATATATATATATATATATATATATAAATTTCAGAGGGGAAATGCGTGCTGTATCTTGGGTACGCACCCGACCCCTGAAGAGCTGGACGAGGTCTTCGAACACTGATTGATATATTTTATATAAGTGCGTGTTTTCTGTAAACTGTAGCATTGCAATAAAATCAAATAAAATAATAAAAAAATATTTAAAAAATAATAGGGGTGGTAGGAGAGGAAAAGATTAAAGTATTCAGTGAGAATCCACAAGGTCCTCTCTGAACACTATTTATTTTCTTCTTCGAGGATGTGGGTCCCTTTAATTAAACCAGTGGTGGTACCCCTAAATATATATATATATATATATATATATATATATATATATATATATATATATATATATATATATATATATATATGTGTGTGTGTGTGTGTGCAAACAAGCCTGAATGGTCCCCAGGACTATATGCAACTGAAAACTCACACCCCAGAAGTGACTCGAACCCATACTGCCAGGAGCACTCTGCTGGCGATCAGGATCTCTTAACCGCTCGACCATACGACCGGACAAAAGAGGATGGTAGCCGAGGCTATTTCCATCCCCCCGCCGGCACTCGGTTGGTAATCTTGGGCATGGTATTTTATCAAATCACCTTATTCTTCGGGGCACATGTGAGGAACACAAATGCGACAAGCCTGAATGGTCCCCTGGACTATGTGCAACTGAAAACTCACACCCAGAAGTGACTCGAACCCATACTGCCAGGAGCACTCTGCTGGTGCACAGGATCCCTTAACCGCTCTACCACACGACCGGACAAAAGAGGATGGTAGCCGAGGCTATTTCCACCCCCCTGCCGGCGGGGGGATGGAATATATATATATATATATATATATATATATATATATATATATATATATATATATATATTATATATATATATATATAGAAGTTTGTGAGGGTACCACCTCTGGTGCCAATGTGGGGACCCATAGCCTCGGAGAAGAAAATAAAACGTATTCAGAGGAGACCTTGTGTTTCTCACTGAACACTAATATTTTCTTCTCCTACCACCCCCATTCTTTTGTATGTACACATATATATTTGCTTTATTTGAACTGTGTTACAAAAAAGGAGTTACATATAGGTTACAAAGATGGTTATCATAGGTTGTCGAGTTCCTCCAGCTCTCAGATGGCGGGCAGGAACCCTGGATGCAGTGCGCATTTCCCCTCTGTATCGCCACGCTGAGGCGCTGGAAAAGAAAGCTGGCAGCTCTAGGGTCCCTTGTTGTTTCAATGAGCCTAGAACCCAGTTCCTTCAAAAAACTGGTAGCACTTTTACCCCAGGCGCCGAGTGTCTCAGAAGCATGGGGACAAAATTGTAGTGGTGATCAAGTTCTCTATACTTACGGGATTTGGCTGCTTCCCTGTGGGTGGCAGCGCCACCTGGTTGTGCAACACTGAGGTCAATGTAGGTGTTAGCCAGGGTTGATACGCACGTGTAGTCCCATACCAACTGCTTGCCATTCTTCCAGGGGTTCACTGTGATACCATCCGGGCGACCAATAAGAGCATCAGAGTTACGGGGCGTTAGGTAACGAGGCTCTCTCTCGGCTGGGCATCCAGCTGTGGTGAGGCTCCTCTTGATGATGTCGTTAACTTCACTGTGCCTCGAGTGCCATCCTCCCGTGCTTTGGCAGAGTAGGCCATGGTGGCCGTACCTGTCAGCCACCACCTCGCCGCAAATACACCTATATCTGGTGTGGATTGGGGCAGCAAGGCGGAGGGCCACAGCAATTCGGAGGGCGTGTGGTGTGAGACGCGTGCCATTGCCGACATTGGGGTTGCTAACAGGAAATCCCCTGCATGAGGGGCTGCTACTGCTGTGAGGCGAGCAATGTCGTGCTGTGTTGATGCAGCACCCAGGCACTCTGCAGCAACTTTGTCTACAATGGGGCCATCCCAGCTGGATTGCCTGTGGGCTTTTGGGGATGGTGGTTGAGGTGATGGGCCTGCACGAGAGGCCCACTCTGTGGCACAGCGTGTAAAATTGGGATCATGTACACCTGCCAGCTGATGTAAGTGGGCAGGTAGAATTCCTTCACAAGGTCGTCGGATGCTGATAAGGAGGACAGGAAGGCTGGAACAGCGATTTGCGTTGCTGTTTCGAACTCCGAGGCCCCCAAGTCTTACGGGAAGAGAGGCTTGTTTCCACTGCAGGTCATCAAAAGAGAGGGTTAAGGGCT
>WNGS01167372.1:3582895-3592895 GCA_020271785.1 Procambarus virginalis | reverse complement strand
ATCGTGCATGGCACTCCTGATATCATGGGTTGTGTCGAGGGCCAATTTGCGTGAAATGGGGTCAAAGAGTACGGTAGGAATAGTAAAAAACCTCAGAGACAGTGTTCACCCATGAGGCAGCTGGCAGGCCTCATGGTGTAACAGATGGTTCAATATCCTGTCTATGTTAATGGACAATTGGTGGAATAAGGGCAGGGCCTCCTAGTGTAATTGTGGTGATATTACAGGCCCCTGTTGGACTTTGAATTCCACCTGGCTGTGTCCATGTGGTGGTGACGCCGGCATTATCACACCCGGTGTACGAGCGAGGCATGCTCTGGTATGATGGGGGTGTAGGTGATCTCCCATCCATGTGTGTATGCCTGTGGGAGCCAGCCAGCCAGCCTGAGGGAAGCCCCATGTGTGCGCAAACCCCCGCGCCGCTCCGCCCTGGGCCATGCCACCCCCCGCACCACCCCGGCCACCCCCATGCCACCCGCGCGCCACCTCAGTCCGGGTGGGGCGCTGTGACGCCCCGCGCTACTCATGGCCACCCCTTAGGGCCACGCGGTGGCCACATGCCTTGGCCACCCCCTTGGGCCATGCTTGGCCACCTGCCTTGGACACCCTAGGGCCACACCTAGTCGACGCACGTGGAGCGAGCAAGGTGTTCAGCAGCCAGTGAGGTAGTGACCGGGGAAATGAATGTGTTGAGGATTTAAGTAAGCGTGAGTACAAAAATCATTGTTACAGTGTCTCAGGACTGTTGGTAATTCCGGTAAAAGCTGTGTTGTCCCATAGCGCCTGCCAGGCGAGGGAAGCAACTGAGAGACAGCTGTCTGTACTGACGTCCAGGTGACTGGTTGTGATGTACCTGGAGATGGATGTTGTGCACAGTACCACACGTAGAGTGTATATAGATATATGTTGTGTGTAGACTGACTTGAGTATGTAACTGGTCAGTGTAGAGATTTACCATATAAGTGATCCAGTTCCGTCGATTCTATATAATCGTTCAGTCTTGATTAATGCCATGTTGCCGCATGTTAATTATGTCATTGCAGAGGTAGGCAGGCCATGTTGCAGGGTTGTCAGTGGATACCCTGAGGTCTGTATAATTATGGATAATTGTTCTGGTGATATAATTTTCATTGATTATGTGAATGCCATTTCCATGTGTTTCATTTGCATGTATATGTATGTACTGTGTTGTGTGGTGAGTCAGTAGATGTGATTGCTGACTGATTGCCTAATGATGTCATTAGCATGTGGGGTATGCTGACGGCATCATTATGTGTAGGTTTGGGCAGTGTTGTTGTTGGTATACGTAATATTACTGCCCCTAGGAGCTGTGTTGAGGATTTAAGGGGTCCCTTTGATTATTCAGGGGAATTCACAGTACTTAATGAGAGCAAGCAATTAGTTAATTTGCCTAATTAAGAGAATTAATGCCAGCTGTCACTGTAGCGATGGTGTTTTATATTAACGTAAATTGTCTTGCTGAAGTAGTAGTGATTGCTCACAGTAGTCCCTTGCAACGGTTGCAAGATTAGAGGGGGCAGTAATGTAGATATACTTTTGTTGTTGCCTAACCGTGTGTCACTACTGTGTGGGTCCAGAAATTAACATGTGCAGTAGCTGCAACCGTATGTGGGCTGTGCATTTATGTTGTTATGCATGCCGCTGTAAGTGTGACCTATGTAACACTGGGGTTACTTTGTTTCTTTAAGTTGTGTTGAGGACTTAAGGATTCAGTGAATTAATTAATGGGAATTAACTGGATAAGGGGTGCACATTTCTTGATGAGTGAGTGAGAGCTGTTAAAGGAGAACAGTGTTGAGCTTGTTGAGAAACGTTTCGAGTGCAATTAATTGTCTGTGTGACAACTAATTGGCCACTCTAGCTAATTATGTAATTAGCATTCTCATCATGAATTCACGTAGTGAGAGAGGAACTGTCAGAGTCTGTCAGTATTTGTGTTAACGTAATTTGCTCAAGACTAATTACCTTTCTGGGTATTGCAATTAGTGGTTCATGTCAATTAGTGGAGTAATTAACGTCTGGGGTCTTGATGACTCGGTAAAGCGAGGTCATGGAGCTAGCATAACTCGTTATATTAATCATATCCTGTCTGGTGACAGTGGATTAAGATGCACTCTTGTTAATTAGTGGAGTAATTAACTCCTCGCCCGTGAATTCACAGTGTTTGATGAGACCTGCTTAGGCAGTGTGGAGTGAGACGTATTTATGTATGATTAATTATCGGTCCTGGTGACAGTTAATTAATTGCTCAGGGTTAATTAGGGTAATTAACACTCATTAAAGTAAATTTTGACATAGACTGTTGAAAAGCTACCAAGTTAGTGGTAGGCTTAGTTAACGTAACTCGATGGGGATGTAATTAGTTCTCCGTTTGACCTTAATTAGGAATTACTCACTGAATACTTGCAAGGAGTCAAGTGTGATGTAATGTAAGAGACTTTGAGTTATTGTTAACAAGATGACTTGTGTTAAGAGAGACAAGTGTTAATGATTAACGTAGAGGACCACCATGTTGTTGTCTAAGAGAGAAAAGTGTTTGTGATTAACGTAGTAGTACTTTGTTGCTGACTGCTGTGATCAGTTAATTAACGTAATTAATCACATAATCAATTTTGTAATTGATTAAGGCAATTTCTTTTGGTTATCGTCTGGTGACGAGAGTAAAGTAACTTAGGGATTACTGGAGCTGTGTCTCAGAATCCCACCTTGCCTGGCTTTGTTTACTGTTTACAGTGCAACTTCTTGCAGGGAGTTGCAAAGAGTGTTCACATTAGGTGGTGATAGGGGGGGGGGGTCACTGTTGGACTACCCTCCTAGTTACGTGGGTCTCTCCTGTTATGGTTGGAGGACCCGTAAGATTGTGATTATAGTAACTGTTCACCGTGAAGCCGTGACAATATTGATTGCAAGCTTGTGTCATCAGTGGGCATCCATCACTGTTCAGTTAGTTCACTTGTCCGCCCGAAGTGTCAGCAAGATGGAGACTGCTGTCATTTCTCGAGGGGCTGTTGAATAGCTGTGTTGCAAGTGCCACTTGATAGACAATAACGTAACGAATCACTCTCTGTGGTGTAACTTAGTCTGTGATTTTTTTTTATTTGCAATATTACGTCGTCAGTGGGCACACCTGTGTTCAGGTTAGTTCAGTGTGCAGCCGCACAGCAAGGGCTGCTATTTAGCTGTTTGTTATAGTGCCACTGGATGGACATTAACGTAACGTACACTCGATATTGTAGTAGGTTAGTCTCTTGTTATTAATAAATTGTTTATTTTATAAACAACGGTCTTTGATGTCAACCCTTCAACCATTCTTTCCACCCATGTTCTGCTTTATACGATTGAATGTTGATGTGATCTTTTTAATGACGGCTGTTCTTGGAAATTCGAATTCCAATTCATAGCACCACATCAAATATAAATATTTGATTGTGAGAACCCGTCGGTTACCCTTTATTAGTTTTAACATCCTGTTTAACTAGGAGGAACCAGCGACCTATGTGGACAGGTTTTCACCCTAGTGGTGGAAGCCTGGCGGTTTGCTCCCGCTTTTCCTTTTTCTATTGGACTCATGCTTATCTGTCGTGTGCAGCCTTTAAACTTGAAGTCCACCTCCTAAGGGAGGTAGTCGTAGAAAAAAATCTCACAACATCCGTGTAGATGTTGTGATAATCAGCTAAACCAAGGCAAAGTTTTGCCATACCCAACACTTTAGGTGGGTGAAGGTGGTGTTGCCATACCTAACACTTTAGGTGGGTGAAGGTGGTGTTGCCATACCCAACACTTTAGGTGGGTGAAGGTGGTGTTGCCATACCTAAATAAAGGAGATGTTACCATACCCGTGGTGACATCAACAGGCGGGTTCTCCTGCAGCCCTATCTTATCTTGAGATGATTTCGGGGCTTAGCGTCCCCGCGGCCCGATCCTCGATCAGGCCTCCTTTTTGTTACACATCGCCAGGAAGCAGCCCGTAGCAGCTGTCTACCTCCCAGGTACCTATTTACTGCTAAGTGAACAGGGCATCATGGAGAAAAAAAATCTGCCAATTTGCTTCCGCCTCCGCCGGGATCGAACCCGGAACCTTAGGACTACGAATCCAAAGCACTGTCCACTCAGCCGTCAGGACCCCTAGTTAATGCCATCACAGCCACTATTACCATAACCATATACTGTCACCAACAGCTCACCTGATCTAACAGCAGCACTCACACAATATCGAGACACTAGTTTAATTTAATGCTTTAATGTGTGATAGCTCAATCTATGTCAGGCCGAGCCTATAATTAGTGTTAGGCAAACTGTTCCCATGAGATGGCCAGAGAGTTGTCAAAAAACTTTAAAATGAGTTAAGTTCACAAACATAAAACATTATATAAAATTATTTCTGAAAAATAAATGAGGAAGTTTAAATGAATATATAAAGGAGCACGATATTGGTTCACACACACTACCACTGAGCACTATCTTGGTTCACACACTACCACTGAGCACCATCTTGGTTCACACACTACCACTGAGCACCATCTTGGTTCACACACTACCACTGAGCACCATCTTGGTTCACACACTACCACTGAGCACCATCTTGGTTCACACACTACCACTGAGCACCATCTTGGTTCACACACTACCACTGAGCACCATCTTGGTTCACACACTACCACTGAACACCATCTTGGTTCACACACTACCACTGAGCACCATCTTGGTTCACACACTACCACTAAGCACCATCTTGGTTCACACACTACCACTAAGCACCATCTTGGTTCACACACTACCACTAAGCACCATCTTGGTTCACACACTACCACTAAGCACCATCTTGGTTCATACACACTTGCACTGAGCTCCATCTTGGTTCACACGCTAGCATTGAGCACCATCTTGGTTCACACACTACCAATAAGCGCCATCTTGGTTCACACACACACTACCACTGAGCGCCATCTTGGTTCACACACACACACTACCACTAAGCGCCATCTTGGTTCACAAACACACTACCACTGAGCGCCATCTTGGTTTACACACACACACTACCACTGAGCGCCATCTTGGTTTACACACACACACTACCACTGAGCGCCATCTTGGTTCACACACACACACTACCACTGAGCGCCATCTTGGTTCACACACACACACTACCACTGAGCGCCATCTTGGTTCACACACACACTACCACTGAGCGCCATCTTGGTTCACACACACACTACCACTGAGCGCCATCGTGGCTCACACACACACTACCACTGAGCGCCATCTTGGTTTACACACACACACTACCACTGAGCGCCATCTTGGTTACACACACACACTACCACTGAGCGCCATCTTGGTTTACACACACAAACTACCACTGAGCGCCATCTTGGCTCACAGATGAGTCTTGAATCTTGGTATAACCTGTCACTTCCAATCAAAACCAAAAAGGAACAAAAACGCCTTGAAATCGAAATTTTTAAACGACATCCACAACCTAGAGGACAATAAAAAATTCCCCACCACTGACACACTTCAGGCTGAACTACTAGCAGAGGCAGGGGAAAAAACGAGGGACATACTCATCGAAAATCCTGAATCTACGACACAAAGAAACAGCAAAACAATTAAAAAATGAGGAAGGTGTAACAATAAGAAAAGCCGACAAGACAGCAGCATGTGTGTTGATACCAACCGAAGAATATGAATAAAATCAACGACATCCTCAGTGACGACACTAAATTTCATCTTATCTTGAGGAACCCTTTGGAAGACCTTAATTGCAAAGTGAACAAAACTACTACCGCAATCAACGCAAAGAATGGTGGTGGTGTTCACTTTGCTAAACTCCAAGGCGTCTATAGCCTAGTATATTCCTATGGTAATGTTGAGACACATAAACCAGGTAACCCACTACGCCCAATAATCAGTCAAATACCATCTCCAACCTATTAGTAGGCATCCGTCAGTCCCATGGGGTTATGGAA
Organism: Procambarus virginalis; assembly: GCA_020271785.1. NCBI lineage: Eukaryota > Metazoa > Arthropoda > Malacostraca > Decapoda > Cambaridae > Procambarus > Procambarus virginalis. Next base: position 3,586,905 of record WNGS01167372.1, on the reverse strand, counting down.
CTGTGCCCTGGGTGTATAGTTGTTGTAGTCTAGTTGGATGCAATGCCTGCTGTGGCTGTGAAGGCCAACCCGAGAATGACAGTCCTGACTGCAGCGAGCCCAGATAAACACCGAAGCGGGTGCATCTGATAGTGGTCGAGACCCCCTCTGAAGTCTATTATCCTCCGCCTGCCTCTTCAGTTCATCCTCGAATTGCTGGAATCTCTTCTGCACTTTACATCTCCAGGCAGATCTGTTCGCAGCTGCTGCCTCCCAAGTGTTGATGTCGATGTTCATCTGCTTGAGGTCGCATTTGCCGGCGTCTTTGAAACGCAGCTGAGGTTTTCTGGTATGTCTCCTTCCTGACGCCAGTTCTCCATACAAGAGGTCCTTCGGTATGCGGCCATCTTCCATGCATGTGACATGTCCCAGCCATCACAAGCGACTCTGCTTCAGGAGAGTGAACATTGAACTCCTGTTCTCTTGAGATGTGTTGATGGTGACGTGGTCTTTCCACGTGATGTCAAGGTTGCGTCTCAAGTTTCTCATGTGAAAGGTTAACCGTCTCTCCTGGTGAGAGCGCAGGGTCCAGGATTCCGAGCCGTAGAGAAGTGTACTTACCACACATGCCATGTAGACTTGTTCCTTGGTGTGCACTGTCAGTTTGGCATTTTCCCAAACGGGCTTTGTGAGCCTGGCCAGTGTTGTTGCGGCCTTCCCGATATGCTTGTTGAGCTCAGTGTCCAGGGAAAGGGTGTCTGAGATTGTGGAGCCCAGGTACACAAACTCGTGAACTGCCTCCAGCACATAGTCTGCGATGTTTATACAGGGTAGCTCATTGACGTCTTGTCCCATCACCTGTGTCTTCTTCAGGCTTATTGTCAGGCCGAATGCGAAACAGGCTAGGCCGAGGCCGAGATCATCATAGAACTCGTCCTTCGCTTCGGTAGAGGAGGTCAGTGTTGGTGCGTATGCGTTGATGAGGCTGACCATTCCTGCTGCTGTATGAAGCTGAAGTTTGATGATCCTTGCAGACCCCTCCGTGGGCAGTACTATGAACCCTAACAACCTGATAGCAAAACCAATGCCATGCTCCCTTACCTCTTCTGGTGGTTTACCCTGCCTAGAAAAGTTAAAGTCCTTCTCCCGTATATTGCCAGTTGCAAGCAAATATGTCTCCTGCAGGGCGACTATGTCCATTTGGAGCCTGCATAGTTCATTGTTGATCACAGCTGTCTTGCGGGCGTCGTACACTTCCAGTAGGTCTTCCGAGAGACCCGGTGTCATGGTCCTTACATTCCACGTGCCCAGTTTGAGAGCTTGGTGGCCCTGTGTTTTTTTTTCTTTTGCCTGGTGCATGGGTGACGATCCGCTTATTGGATTGTGGCCTAAGCCCCACGCACCCAGGGGAGCAGGCGAACCGTGGCAGGGCAGCACCTTATTGGCTGGGGGCTGCCCAGCTTGAGGCGGGCAGTAGCTATCCTATGAAATCGGATGATTTCTCCCACCAACGGAAGCAACCCCTGGCGCCTCACTCTATACCAATTGAGTGGTAGGCTTATCACCGGTAACTGCCGCTTCCCGTGTTGAGCCATCGCCAAGGCGATGCTGGAGTATCCTTTCCAGGGCACAGGCCTGGGCAGTAATTATGGAGGATCAGCTGTTGCCCATGCAGTAGATCCACCCTCTCCACGCCACCTATGTGATCCAAGAGAAGGGCAGGTGCCAATACGCTTGGCACCAGTGTCGTCGCAGGAGTTGCCTGAATATAGCTGTAAATAGCTGCAAACTGCCTTAGGGACTCCAACTCCGTATTTTTCCTCGGGGTTGACTCCCTAAGCCTTTCCCATGAGTGGGTTTAGTCGCAAGTCAGCGGAGGTTTGAATTCGGTACTTCCTCTAGATGAGCTGCCTTCCCAGGCTAACAAGTCCCATCTGCCCGAAGCAACTGGTTTTAAGGCACCAGAGGCCCGCCTTCGCCCCTTCTCATGTTGGTAGAAGCAGTTCCGCTGGGCCTAGAGGCTAAGCCACACGTGCAGGCCAGGAGCTGGACTTGGTTGTCAGAGGCTATTTTAGACGCACGCCATCAGGAGGCACTTTACAGGCTGTGGGAGCTTATCTCTACAACCCTTCCCCCCGGCTATAACAACCCTTGGAACTCCAACCTACCACCTGGCAAAAAGACTAAACGAACTCCTAACTTCATACACTCCAAGCCATTCTACATTCTACAATCATCAGCAGATTTCCTTAAAATAATCAAGACTACACAGCCCAAAGGAGTTATTGCTTCACTAGACGTCAGATACCTATTTACTAACGTCCCGGTCGACACCACCATAGAAATGATCCTGGAAAGTGTATATAGAGACGAGAGAACCCCCCAAATTAGACATACCCGAGCCACACCTGAAGAGTTTTCACAAGGCATGTATATAGGAAGCATTTTTCATCAGTCCACAAAGAAACATGTATCTACAGATAGACAGAGCAGGCCGAGCAGCAATGGTGCCACAGTAGGAGTGCTATTTATTAACTTTTACATGGGCATCATCGAGGAAAGAGTCTTCAGTAGCAGGCAAAAAGCAAGTGTATACGGCCGTTATGTCAATGACATATTCGTATTAGTATAAGATCTAGAAGAACTAATTGGTCTAAAAAGCCATCTAGAGAGTGAGTCAGGACTCCGATTCACCAATGAAAATAGTGAAAATAACAGTCTTCCATTCCTGGACATACTAATAAAAACAGGAGCATCTCTAAGCACCAGGGTATATACTAAGCCTAAAAACATAGGATTATGCCTAAACGGTAGGAGTGAGTGCCCCCAAAGATACAAAGCCAGTGTTCTCAATGCTTATATTCATCGAGCCCTTACCCACTACTCAGAACGGAGCAACGTTAGTCGGGAGTTTGAAAGGATAACACAAGTCCTGATGAACAATCAGGTGCTCCTAATAATCACACGAGAGAAGCCCATGCCATCGCCCTAGCAAGAGAAATGCTGAATGAAAATACTTGCATATTAGACAAAACCCAGGATGTAAGAAGATTACAAATTCTTGAAGCAATTCACATAAAAGTCGAACAACCCATCATAAATGCTCAAATAATGGAACTATTCACAAAATCCACCATGAGAGTGACAACATGACTGGAATGTGAAGATGCCAAAGAGGACCTCACTGCACAAAACGCCACACCCACTACTCCTGACTAGTCTTTGTATATATATAGGTTATTGATCCATGCTCATAACCTTTACTAAAACTCTTTCCCTAATTGTATGTACCAGTTATTGACCTTCGCCTCTTACCTTTTACTCCTCACATAATTGTTTGTTCCTGATCTCCCATTGGTATGATACGTACCAATGGGTGGATCCAATACATCCTGTCCCATAAGTCTTTAATGTTCACAGGTCTCCACGTTCATAAATGGTTTTCAGGGTTATTTGGACACGCCACCAACACAACAACAATAATTTGTGGAGATTAAAATGCCCATCATCGTTTGGCACTGGGTTTGAACACAACAAATGAAGCCAGCATTCACATAGCAGATCTACTAGCCCAGCTACCAGAAATTCAAATCTTAAACAAGGGTGAATCCACCGACATCCAAGGAGGTAGACTTGATCTTACCTTCATTTCAGCCTTCATCAGAGGTGCAGCAACATGGTCAATTGAGCCCACACTCACAAGTGACCACTACAGGGTCCAAATTGATCTAAAGTTAGAAACCCACCTCCTTCTTCACCTCCACCAGAAGCCTGGAACGTCGCTTAGCAAAATGGGACCGCTTTCACAACTTCATATCAGAGTGGCATAGAAACTATGTTGTTCCCGAAGACATTAATCAGGCAGAACAAGCTTTTATCAACAATTCAAAGTGCAGCCAGCCACTCAATGCCACTGAAAAAACAGTCACCAGACACCACAAAGATCACTGGTACTCATGCGAACGTGTCGGACTCAATCATAGCCTCAACATCACAAGGAAGCTATGAAAAAACAGCCAAGTGACCACCAC
>WNGS01167372.1:3556945-3577740 GCA_020271785.1 Procambarus virginalis | reverse complement strand
AGCTATTTATTAAAACTATTATTGTAAACTAATACTTTAAGTGGGATCCCTTGGTGTTTTAAGCATAAGGTGGACATGAATATGAATGAGATTGGGTGGAAATATATAGGAGCTGCCTTGTATGGGCCAATAGGACTTCTGCAGGTACCTTTATTCTTATGTTCAGCTCGCTTATAATGCTGCCAGATGTACGATTCTGCTTAAATTGCAGTACGACATTTGGGTTTCTGTTTTACTTTTGCACTTATTACTGAATAATAATTACAGTTGTGGATGATTAAAATGTATATTCTTAAACCTCTGATTAGGTTAGGTGGGGATGGTTAGTCATTTTTGAATAATAATATGCTAGTATGACGCTAAAGGCCGCATTGGCCATCTGGTGACGTCACACATAGTTTGACAAGTCAGGTGCTGTGATACCTTGACACTTATATGTTAATGGCCAACAATACCTCATCCATATACCTGAGATCGCTTTTGTGATGTCACTAAACATCAACAACTGGACTGTAAAATGTATTTGTTTGTTATAAATAATAAGTTAGGTTAGGTTAGGTTAGGATGGTTTGATCGGGTTTATGAATAACAGAAAAATAGGAGCAATGAGCGAAAATACGAGCCAATGTAGACGAATATCGCCTATGATGTTACAGAGTACAGTTAAGGTATTGGTAGTGATTAAGAGTTCACACTTATGTGTGAACCTCCTAAAGGACCGGCATTAGCACGTTGGCTGGAAGCTCATTGGGTGGCTTACAGCGCATTAGGGATGATGACGTCAGAAAAGAAGATGACTGCAGGTCTTATTTTAAAACATGAGAGACTTGCTTTTACTGAATGAATATTTGAATTTGTTATATGCTACAGTAAGGTGTAGGGAAGGCATGTTTTTGAGCGAATGTGAGATGTGCATATATATTTATGTACGTGCATATATATTTATGTACGTGCATATATGCGTTATGAAGCAATATTGGATTAGTACTGAAATCGCATTGAAGTCACCATGCCTGGCAGGAGACTGTTTTCATACAAATGGATGATAGTGGGTTTTCATATTTATTTGTCCTATGCTACATAAGCCATCTCTAAAGAAAGATTGACAAAGCTTAAATTACATTCTTCAGAAAGGCGAAGAAATAGATGTGACATGAATGGACATGATAAAGGGGATATTAATAGGCTATGAAAATTATCAACACTGGACAGAACATGAAATAATGTGCATAAATTGCAATGAGTTTTAGATTTAGGAAAAAGACCTGGGTAAATACTGGATTGGTAACAGGGGTGAACTCATTTCTTATGTTGATATGAAATCTTAGACAATGGGAAACAGTATGGTAATACCTTATTGAGAAAAAACGAGCATATAATGGTTAGCGCTATTGCACATTAGGCTGGACGGAAGACAGCATTTGAATCCCCCTTTGCTATAAATATTGAAAAAATGGGAATAAATACACTATAACAGAAAACGAACTTATTAAGGGAAGATGACGTCATTGACCATTAGGGATGTCTGTGCATGGGTCACTGGGCTAACGAAATTTTGGTACGCCAGGAGCCGGCCTTTTAATCCTACCCCCAGGCAAATTGAAGACTGGCTACCTGATGACGTCATTGACTATTGGCTATGCTTGTGCATGGGTCATTGGGGTAACTAAAAACGGGTACGACAAGTACCGGCCGTCAAATCTCACCGGGGCAACGAAAAAACAGTATGCCAGATCGCTGCAGTTAAATCTCACCGGGGTATCGAAAAAACAGTATGCCAAATCGCTGCAGTCAAATCTCACCGGGGTAACGAAAAACAGTATGCCAGATCGCTGCAGTCAAATCTCACCGGGGTATCGAAAAAACAGTATGCCAGATCGCTGCAGTCAAATCTCACCGGGGTAACGAAAAAACAGTATGCCAGATCGCTGCAGTTAAATCTCACCTGGGTATCGAAAAAACAGTATGCCAGATCGCTGCAGTTAAATCTCACCGGGGTATCGAAAAAACAGTATGCCAGAACGCTGCAGTCAAATCTCACCGGGGTATCGAAAAAACAGTATGCCAGATCGCTGCAGTCAAATCTCACCGGGGTATCGAAAAAACAGTATGCCAGATCGCTGCAGTCAAATCTCACCGGGGTATCGAAAAAACAGTATGCCAGAACGCTGCAGTCAAATCTCACCGGGGTAACGAAAAAACAGTATGCCAGAACGCTGCAGTCAAATCTCACCGGGGTAACGAAAAACGGGTATGCCAGAACGCTGCAGTCGGAAAAAGCAAAATTGCAGCGTTCTGGCATACTTTATACTACTTACGTACACCTCGCAAGTTGTCATGTACGTACACCTCGCAAGTTGTCATGTACGTAAACCTCGCAAAATGTCATGTACGTACACCTCGCAAGTTGTCATGTACGTACACCTCGCAAGTTGTCATGTACGTAAACCTCGCAAGTTGTCATGTACGTAAACCTCGCAAAATGTCATGTACGTACGCCTCGCAAAATGTCATGTACGTACACCTTGCAAGTTGTCATGTACGTACACCTCATAAGTTGTCATGTACGTACACTTCGCAAGTTGTCATGTATGCACACCTCGCAAGTTGTCATGTACGTACACCTCACAAGTTGTCATGTACGTACACCTCGCAAGTTGTCATGTACGTACACCTCGCAAGTTGTCATGTACGTACACCTCGCAAGTTGGTATGTACATACACCTCACAAGTTGTCATGTACGTACACCTCGCAAGTTGGTATGTACATACACCTCACAAGTTGTCATGTACGTACACCTCGCAAGTTGTCATGTACGTACACCTCGCATGTTGTCATGTACGTACACCTCGCATGTTGTCATGTACGTACACCTCGCAAGTTGTCATGTACATACACCTCACAAGTTGTCATGTACGTACACCTCGCAAGTTGGTATGTACATACACCTCACAAGTTGTCATGTACGTACACCTCGCAAGTTGGTATGTACATACACCTCACAAGTTGTCATGTACGTACACCTCGCATGTTGTCATGTACGTACACCTCGCATGTTGTCATGTACGTACACCTCGCATGTTGTCATGTACGTACACCTCGCATGTTGTCATGTACGTACACCTCGCATGTTGTCATGTACGTACACCTCGCATGTTGTCATGTACGTACACCTCGCATGTTGTCATGTACGTACACCTCGCATGTTGTCATGTACGTACACCTCGCATGTTGTCATGTACGTACACCTCGCATGTTGTCATGTACGTACACCTCGCATGTTGTCATGTACGTACACCTCGCAAGTTGTCATGTACGTACACCTCGCAAGTTGTCATGTACGTACACCTCGCAAGTTGTCATGTACATACACCTCGCAAGTTGTCATGTACATACACCTCGCAAGTTGTCATGTACATACACCTCGCAAGTTGTCATGTACGTACACCTCGCAAGTTGTCATGTACATACACCTCACAAGTTGTCATGTACGTACACCTCGCAAGTTGTCATGTATGCACACCTCGCAAGTTGTCATGTACGTACACCTCGCACGTTGTCATGTACGTACACCTCGCAAGTTGTCATGTACGTACACCTCGCAAGTTGTCATATATGCACACCTCGTAAGTTATCATCATGTTAAATATCAATACACCAACTGGGAAAACTCAGGAACATATCCCTGTAAGTGTTACCGTCCACAGTCAGTGAACCATCTCAATGTTCATCTAACACGTGCCGTCACGTGAAGCCACTTAACGTGACTAAAGTCACATTAATACCACTTATGATAATCAGTCACTGAGGCCTTGATCCGTGGTCGAGCCTCACCTGGTCAAAGATGTTAGTCTGCCGGGCTTCCTCACTGTGTACAGCCTTCAGGTCCATCTCCAGGGATTTGATTTCCTTCGTCCACTACCTAATAACAGAGAGCCTTTAATATGAAGCATATTTTTATTTTTTTGAGATATATACAAGAGTTGTTACATTCTTGTACAGCCACTAGTACGCGTTGCGTTTCGGGCAGGTCCCTGGAATACGATCGCCGCCGCGAAGAATCGTTGTTACATCCAAGTACACATTTTACTGTTGCGTTAAACAGAGGCTACAGTTAAGGATTTGCGCCCAGTAAATCCTCCCCGGCCAGGATACGAACCCATGACAAAGCGCTCGCGGAACGCCAGGCGAGTGTCTTACCACTACACAACGGAGACGTAAATATAACATACTAAATATAAAATACTAAAAATATAAACATAGTAAATACTCTTACATAACATATCAGCTCTATGTAAACCTGTAAACCATTTTCCTTGATAAATACAATAAGTAAATCTAAATAACCCCCGGAATATATTAATATATATATATATATATATATATATATATATATATATATATATTATATATATATATATATATATATATATATATATACCCATTCTTCATTTGGAGTGATAACGTTCATTTCTCCTCTTAATGTTCTGTACAATATACATTTGCATTATTTTGTTACTATCAATAGGATTTTGACTCATATTTCACTGTTTCATAAACTTTTTTAAATCATAAACCTTTGCTAATTTGTAGAACCAAAATATTACAGTTCAACATTTGCTAAGCTCGTGATACATGACATACTGTACTGTAATGATACGTGACATACTGTACTGTAATGATACGTGACATACTGTACTGTAATGATGCAAGACATACTGTACTGTAAGATACATGACATACTATACTGTAATGATACATGACATACTGTACTGTAATGATACATGACATACTGTACTGTAATGATACATGACATACTGTACTGTAATGATACATGACATACTGTACTGTAATGATACATGACATACTGTACTGTAATGATACATGACATACTGTACTGTAATGATACATGACATATTTTACTGTAATGATGCATGACATACTGTACTGTAATGATGCATGACATACTGTATTGTAATGATACAAGACATACTGTAGAGAGAGAGAGAGACAGAGATGAGAGAGAGAGAGAGAGAGAGAGAGAGAGAGAGAGAGAGAGAGAGAGAGAGAGAGAGAGAGAGAGAGAGAGAGAGAGAGAGAGAGAGAGAGAGAGATAGAGAGAGATGAAGAGACTGGTTCACATTGTGAACCTGAAAGCAAACCTTGGCAGTAATGTTGAACTCCAAGTAGTTACCTTGAAGGAAGCAGAAAAATTGAGAGAAATAAACCACGAAGAAGAGGAAAATGTTCATTTGTGTGCTTCAGGATTGAATAAACCCAGAGGAAGAGGAAGGAAAGGTAGCAGAGGAGACAAGAAGGACAATGGAAGAGAGAATAAAAACATGTAGAAAACTATGACTGATGACTGATCTTGTAAGCAGGAAAGAAAAGACATTTGCCGAAGTAGGTAAAGGATCAGAGGGAAGCAGATCATTAGAGAAACATTAATAGATGCTGAAAAAGCCAGCAATCTATGAAAAGTATAGAGCATGAGTTGGGGAGGGAGAAATCAATGGTAACATATAATCAACCAGAACCAGAGGGAGACACATGGCAAGGGAGAAGAGCGGATGACCAGAAGGAGATCACAGGAATTCTCACTAAAATTCAGGTTGGTAAAGCAGCCAGGGATATTGAACATTACAGTAGGCTTGGTGTGTTCCAAATGGAACAGAATCAACCAAAATGAGATTTAGAATTAAGGACTGATCTTTTAGAATATTACGCAAATTAAATATATACTGGCTGATAAGTGGAAACTGAAGGACAAAGGTATTTGCCAAGAAATATTCATTAGTCAAGACATGTCAAAGGGAGATAGTGTAGAAGTAAAGAAAATCAGAGTCAAAACAGTGCTCAAGAACAGGAAAATCAGGCATCAGAGTGTTCAGTACAATAAAATAATGAGTCAACCCAGCGTATATAGGCAGCCAACTAAAGGAGCGGGCAGGAATGATTAGACCAATGAGAGCCCCTACCCCAGTCATGCATGGTCATGGAACAACTGGAATATTACACCGTGGAAGTAACCAAATAAAGTCGAAGAGTTACAGGAATGGGTGACAACAACCACACATTATTGCAATATTGGAAACAAAACTCACTTGTGTTATAGAAAATACAATCATCCCAAAAGTAGCTTTGAACAAGTAAAATTATCAGAGGAAACTGATGAGCAACAGTACCTGCTAGGAATAACAACAGTTGGGGACATGAAGACAGTGGTTGCTCTTGTCCCTGTTAGGGCTCTAATTGAGAGAAAGAATTTTATCTGTGACCTGCGGACCGACCGGACAATACAGAGGAAACGACAGGAAGTGTGAAGGAGGAGGACACCCGAGTTAAGGAGAGAAGGGTAAGTCACCGATTGCTCTGTTTGAGGGTGTGAACACGTGTCAGCAAGTGGTTACTGAGCACTGAGTTCCCATATTGTTGACAGTAAACCCCTTCTCCAAAATTTGGTACGATTCCGGGTACTTCTTCAGGGAGCGGCCTGACAGTGTTGTAGAAGACGTAGCACGAGTGTGTGTCTGTGTGCTGGTGCTGCAGGTTTTTGGATTTGTCGCTGTGCGGTGATTTTGGGACGGTTCTCATCTGGGAGCTCCCCATTCAACGCAATCTTGCAATACTAATTCAAGATTCTGTGTTTATTTTTTAATACTGGAATACCTGTGTTAGCGTCAGGAAACCTGTGGAGGTTTCCTAACGCTAACACTGTATCTATAGCCAACAGGCAAGCTGCCCGCATGGCTACCCACACAGCGCTGGGTTTAACCTGACAGAGAGACACAACGCCTTGACTTACAGACCTTCCCATGATGCCATTAACTATCCGGGCACTCCCACTAAGATTCTAGGGGCACTGCACTCCTAAAGAGATATTTAAAATAACTTTGTTTTAAAAGTAGCTGAAGCTACCACATTTGTCAGCAAATTCCTAATTCAAATTTTACTATCAGTCCCGCGTGTTTCCGGTCCCCTGCTCTCTCCTCCCCACGCCCACACGCCTCCCCGGCCCCTCTCCCCTCCCCACGCCCACACCACTCCGGCCTCCTCTCTCCTTTCCCGGCCTCCCTCCCCTCCCCTCCCTGTCCTCCCATCCCTCCCCTCACCCTCACATTCACTAAACATACGGGAAGTAAAAGTGAAGAGGAAAGATTCTTAACAGAGGCCAAATATGACAGAGAAAAAAGTCTGTAAACAGTATTTAGTGAAGCGTTACTGAAGGCGAGATGTAAATGGAGGAGAGCGCCATGTATTCTGTGTAGCAAATGAACCATTAAAAACTTCCCAGGAAAGGACTGTGTATGCATGAACATACCATGCACGAAGGCGTCCTGGACGTCGTATGGACCTGCCTGAAGGAGAAGGCTGGAGACGATAGTGAAGGAAGCCTGTGAGGACTGGGTGACAGTAGGCTCTCGAGGACCACCTACAACAATCTCCTGGGTGCACTCCACTCGCTCCCACGCACTCCAATGGCGCTGCATCTGGCATAACTGGCTGCTCCTGGAGAAAACATCACAATTATTATTGATCAACTGTCGTCAAACTTTATGGACGCCATCACTGGTATAGTCTTGTGGTTAAGTACACGTGGAACTGGATAGACCAAGAAACACACAGAGAAATATGAGAGACTACAGACGTGGAGACTAAAATAAGGTGAGGGATTTTCTGTGTGAAGTCCAGTGGGGGAGGGAACTGGAAGGCATGACAAAAATGAAATGATGGATGTTATTGCTAAAAAAATGTGCAGAAGCAACGGAGCTGTACATCCCACTCAAGGAGGTGGATGAAAAAGGCAAAGTAAACCCCTGGTTTAATAGGCAGTGCAGAGAAGCATATGAAAGGAACAGAAAAGAATGAACAAATTACAGAGAGTTAGGATCAGATGAACATAGAGCCGCATTAAAGAGAGCCAGAAATTATTTAACCAGAGTCAAGAGGGAATCCGAGAGATAATTTGAAAATTACATCGCAGCTAAAGCTAAGGACCAACCAAAGCTCGTTTATAGCCATATTTGAAGAAAAACAACATTCAAAGACCACGTAATGGGGCTAAAGAGGCAAGGGGGAAGTCTTGCAGAAAACGACAAGGAGGTGTGCGAGGAACTAAACAATATATTCCAGGAGGTCTTTACACTGGAACCAATGTGGAGACCAGAGTTGAGTGATGAAAAGCCAGAGGAAACATTAGATGACATAGTAGTCACAGTGGAAGAGGTTAAGAAACATCTGAAGGAACTAAATGTAACAAAATCAATTGGGACAAACTTAATTAATATCACCATTGCTATTAAAGGATGCTACAGAGGTGCCATGTCACCCAATAACTGAGGTTTCTAATACAACACTCGAAGCAGGAACTCTAGCATTTCGCAAGGAATATTTGCAAAGTGCTAGAGAGAGTAATAAAGTTGAGGATAATTGAGTATCTAGAGAGGATGAACATTGTAACATAATGGCAGCATTGATTTAGAAAGGGAAATTCATGCCTGACAAACGTGATAAAGTTCTTTGGCAAGGTTACTAGAATACGCCATAAAAAAGAAGGTGGGTAGGTTGCATTTTTCTAGACAGTCAAAGGTATTTGATATTGTTTCTCATGAAAGGCTCATGTTCAAGATGGAAAAGCAGGCTAGGATAATTGGGAAACACTAAACTGCATAAGGGATTACTTGAAGTATAGAAGACAGTCAAAGTCAGAGGTGAGGTCTCCAGCTGGAGAATTGTTACAAGTNTACTTACTATAAGTGTGGGTGAATGGAAGGGAATATCAAAAGGTGCCAGCCTGCGGCTATAGAGCACTTGGATATCAGGATAAGTATTTGGGATGGGACGGGGGGAAGGAATCGTGCCCAATCACTTGGACGGTCGGGGATTGAACGCCGATCTGCATGAAGCGAGACGGTTGCTCTACAGGCCACTCCAACCTTAATGCGGTGTTCTGTAAGAACCGGCTCACAGTAGGGTGAACCACATTGGTGTGGGACGCACGACCGTTCTTGTTCCATTGCTCCCACTACGCTACACGTGTGTCCATCTCTTGTTCCCTCTGCTCTCCTAACTTCCTTTACCATATTTATATAATAATATTTCAATGAAATCCCTTAGTTAACAATACATCAGACGTGGTTCAACAAGGTGAAGCCTCGTGGAACAACAATACCTTAGACGTGGTTCCACACGGTGAAGCCTCATTGAACAATAATACATCAGACGTGGTTCTACGAGGTAAAGCCTCGTGCAACAACAATACATTAGACGTGGTTCCACAAGGTGAAGCCTCGTGAAACAAGATGCAGGTAAAATGTAACTAGATATGCCAGCCTAGATTATGTAACGCTGAGTAAGACTGGGATAGCTTAGGTTAGAGTGAGAATGTATGCTTTAAGAAACAAGTAGAGCATGGAACTTAGGAACCAAGAACTAGAGTCTAGCATAGGTTACAAGTACAAATGTGTTGGTTTTAAATTTCGAAGAAATTGAATGATGGATGTTGAAACGATATACTGAAAACGGCATTTAGTGGATAGAGGCGGGGCCTAGAACTAGAGCCTAGTGATGGTCTTCTCTCCTTGTATATCGGGTTTTAAAATTCAAGGGAATTAAGTGACTTGTAAGGAAACAACAATGGTTAACCGAGGCCGATGGCTAGAGGCGGGTCCGAGAACTAGATCCTATCCCTGTGCCAGTCCCAAATATTTCAATATTTGATTTTATCGATTTTATATCGATCTTAATATCGATTTTAAATTTCAAACATTGGACGAACTGTTACCGAAGTAATAGTTCATATTTTAGTCGGAGTCTATGACTAGAGGCGGGTCCGGGAACTAACGCCTGACCTAACTGCATAGCCCTAGTTGATTAGGCCAACATGACCCTATAGTTGGGCGTGCGTGAACCTTGCTGATCGGGTCAGTATGACCTAGTTGATCGGAATGGGATCAGCGCTGTAAATACTGAATTAACCTCCCTCCATAATTGTTTCCCTTCTTGAGTGTTTACGGTAGTCCAATCTTTGTTGTGGCACTGAGTGATAGGTTAAATCATACTGATGTATTTGTGTACCTGAGTACCGAGGATTGTAATATTGGAGTTAGCTTCTGCGAATCCTGGCCGGTATTGATAGCTCAGATCCATCATGGCTTCAGCTTGACTTGACTGCAACATAAGAAACTCTCCATGTTAGAAGGATTTTCTTAATATGTATTTAAGACTTTTAGTTAAAAAAATAAAGAAAAATACTGAACATAATATTTACAGCATCTATTAACATAAAGTTTTACTATTCATAATATTTAAAACAAATTTCAATATAATGCCTTACTGTGCATGATATTTACAACAAATTTCAAAGCCTTACTGTGCATAATATTTACAACAAATGTCAATGCCATACTATGCATAATATTTACAAAAAATTTCAATGCCTAACTATGCATAATATTTACACCAAATTTCAATGCCATACTATGCATAATATTTACAAGAAATGTCAATATAATGGCTAACCTTGAATGCTAAATAACCGCGAGAGGTGGTGACCCCAGCCTCCAGGACCAAGGAGGAGTTGAGTGTGAGGGAGAGCGAGTGAGAGGTGGCCAGGTCCTGACCGTAGTCACACGTCGCCTCCACCACCAGCTGCTCGGGGCTGACGACGAGGCTGGCCCTGCTGGAGCTGAAGCTCTGGCCCACAGTGATCTTGGCCGCTGCTGCGTGACGCTCGTCGCGGCGCTCCCATGATGCTGTCCAATAAATATACAAAAAAATATTGCAAATTATAAACTGTTACTACTGTTTTGAACTTTCCAAAGTTTGCAGCAAATGTATATTATAAATAGTCACTAATGTATTGAATGTATGAGATTGTATTACAATAGATGTCATAAATAGCTAATATTGCCTTGAATTTTCATTGCTTGGTAAAATGATATACAACTATTGAAAGGTTTTATTATATGTTTATCAAGAGTCTGGAACTCGGCTTAAGGTGTTATGATTTAAAAACCACTTGGGTGGACGGTAGAGCGACGGTCTCACTTCTTGCAAGTCAGCGCCCAATGCCCGACCGTCCAAGTGGTTGGGCACCATTCCTCCCCCCCCCCTTGTCCCATCCTAAATCCTTATCTCTTCCAACTGCTATACAGTCTAATGGCTTGGTGCTTTCTCCTGATAATTATCTTACCTACCTTTGATTTAAATATATATATATATATATATATATATATATATATATATATATATATATATATATATATATATATATATATATATATATATTAAAAAACCATCCCATAGGATCCTACCCTACAATCACTAACGACAAGTGTAACATTTAAATAAATTTCGGATTTTGGATGGGAATGAGCGCCTCAACCATTGTACATACAAGAATAAAGGAAGCTGCAGAAAACATATTCTCCCGCCCGAGGATAATTTTAATTACACTGCCATAAACACCAATTACACTCCAGCTGGTGCTCTTACTACACTCTATAATACTTAACTTCACCGAGTATGGTCTCTGACCTTGTGGTCCATCACGTGTAGTCCTTCACAATATCTCACCGTAATGTCAGCTCACGTTTCTCTCCTTTATGTTCGCCTGTAAATCTCACCCAAACTGTACACCTGTTAAGTCTTCACGCTACTCCATAATAGCCCGAGCATCATCACACTAGAATAATAGCCCCATGAGCCACAAGTATCACCACACACTACCATAACAGCCACACGTATCACCACACACTAACGTAATAGCCACACGTATCACCACACACTACCATAACAGCCACACGTATCACCACACACTA
Organism: Procambarus virginalis; assembly: GCA_020271785.1. NCBI lineage: Eukaryota > Metazoa > Arthropoda > Malacostraca > Decapoda > Cambaridae > Procambarus > Procambarus virginalis. Next base: position 3,565,917 of record WNGS01167372.1, on the reverse strand, counting down.
CCATAACAGCCACACGTATCACCACACACTACCATAACAGCCACACGTATCACCACACACTACCATAACAGCCACACGTATCACCACACACTAACATAACAGCCACACGTATCACCACACACTAACATAATAGCCACAAGTATCACCACACACTACCATAACAGCCACAAGTATCACCACACACTAACATAACAGCCACACGTATCACCACACACTAACGTAATAGCCACAAGTATCACCACACACTACCATAACAGCCACAAGTATCACCACACACTACCATAATAGCCACACGTATCACCACACACTACCATAACAGCCACAAGTATCACCACACACTACCATAACAGCCACAAGTATCACCACACACTAACATAACAGCCACACGTATCACCACACACTAACATAATAGCCACAAGTATCACCACACACTAACATAATAGCCACACGTATCACCACACACTAACATAACAGCCACACGTATCACCACACACTAACACTTCCTGTTCCTGGAGAGGAACAGGAAGAACCATACATGGAATTTATTGCTCAGCCATGGAAGGAACTCAGGGAGGAAATGAAGAACATGAAGGACACTATAAGTAAACTGCAGATGGAACTAAGTGCAGGACATGAGGAGATAAAAAAACTAAAAACAGGCCCTCCTCAGACTCTGGCCCAGGAAACAGGGGATGTATCAGGGACCCCTACAATGGGTGCCACCTTTACTGAAATACTGAAGAGCCCAGATGCCATGTCCACAGTCAAGGAAGTTGTAATGAAAGCAGTAACCTTACGGGAGGCACAAGCCAGCTAATGGAAAGGAAAATAGCTGTAGTGGTGATGGTGTAAAGGAACAAGAAGAGACCACAAGAGAAGAATGGAGGACTAAAGACAAAGCGGCAGTGTCAGGGATACTAAAGGAGATAGGAATGGAAGGAGCTGAACAAGACATAGAACAGTTTTTCCGGATTGGCCAGAACAACAAAGACAAAAAGAAATTGATCAAGGGAGTATTCAGGAACGAGGCTACCAAAGAGGACATACTAGTAAAGAAGAGCTAACTGAAAAATGTAAAGAATTACAGAGAGGTATACCTTCAGAGGGACATGACCAGGGGTGGGATAATAAGGGCAGCAGATGCAAGGAAAAGATGCAGGGAGAGGGAAGGGAACCAGAGATCAGCCTCCATCCGAGCACTCTCAGAGGGGAGTGGGGAACCCCAACCCAGCAATTCAGGAACCCCAGAAGGGAATGCAACACCCCATAGGGCCCGCCTCCACCCCCAGCCCAACACCCCATAGGGGCTCCCCTCCACCCCCAGCTCAACACCCCATTGGGTCCCCCCTCCACCCCCAGCTCAAATCCCTCCTTGCCCTTACCTGGTCCAACAAATGGCTACTGAAGTTCAACCCGACTAAATGTAAGGTAATGAAACTAGGCAGTGGAAACAGGAGGCCAGACACAGGATACAAAATGGGAGATGAAGTCCTTCATGAAACGGACAGAGAGAAGGATCTAGGAGTTAATATCACACCAACCCTGTCTCCTGAAGCCCATATCAAAAGAATAATATCTGCGGCGTATGCGAGGCTGGCTAACATCAGAACTGCCTTCAGGAACTTGTGTAAGGAGTCATTCAGAACCTTGTATACCACATATGTAAGTCTAATCCTAGAGTATGCAGCCCCAGCATGGAGCCCGTACCTTGTCAAGCACAAAGTGAAGCTTGAAAAAGTTCAGAGATATGCACTAGGCTAGTCCCAGAACTAAGAGGCATGAGTTACGAAGAAAGGCTGCGAGAAATGCACCTCACGACACTAGAAGACAGAAGAGTAAGGGGAGACATGATCACTACCTACAAAATTTTCAGAGGAATTGACAGGGTAGATAAAGATAACCTGTTTAACACGGGTGGGACGCGAACAAGGGGACACAGGTGGAAACTGAGTACCCAAATGAGCCACAGGGACGTTAGAAAGAACTTTTTCAGTGTCAGAGTAATTAACAGGTGGAATGCATTAGGCAGTGATGTGGTGGAGGCTGACTCCAGTTTCAAATGTAGATATGATAGAGCCCAGTAGGCTCAGGATTCTGTACATCATTTGAGTGACAGTCGAGAGGCGGGACCAAAGAGCCAGCGCTCAACCCCCTCAAGCACAATTATGTCAGCATAATGCCCACCATATCACTTAGATCCTCCTTCCCCTTACCCTGAGTATCCCCTGCCTTCCCATCCTCTGGTTTTCTTCCTGCCACAAGCAAGCCCAGGCAAGACCTAGGCCCTCCATCCTCCACCCCGCCTCCCCCCAAACCCCTGTTAACTACACCACAGGAGGGCATGCCCTCACCCCAAGCAACCCCTGCCCCCCACCCCAAGCAACCCCTGCCCCCCCAACCCCAAGCACTCCTTGCCTCACCCACCCTCAGGACTTCTTCCTGTCCCAAGCAGGCCTGGGCAAGACTTAAGCCCTTTATTCCCCACCCCACCTCCCCCTGAACCCCTGGCAACTTCCCTAAAGGAAGAGGAACCTACCCAAGTAGAAATGCCCATGGAACAACTTCCTACACTTATAAGGAGGGAGGGTCAAAATGGATATAGGAAAGTGAGCTTCAAGGTAATGTACTCAAACATCGATTGGATTGCCAATAAATCAAGTGAACTGGCGGAAAGGGTGCAGAAAGAAAACCAGATGTAATAGGACTCACAGAAACAAAATTGTCAGGAGTCGTAACAGACGCAGTGTTTCCAAAGGACTACTATATAGTAAGGAAAGAAAGGGAAGGGAGAGGAGGAGGAGGAGTGGCCCTGCTGATAAGGAAGGACTGAAACTTTGATGAGATGGAAATTCCAGGCTGTGACGGATTCAGAGATAACATAACAGGAACTATGACAATGGGTGGACCTAAGATAATAGTGGCAATCATTTACAATCCTCCACTAAATGACAGAAGACCCAGACTGGAGTTTGATAGGAACAACATGGCAACCAATAATATAATAGAGAGAGCAGCTTCAGTTGCCTGCAGGAATGGCTCCAGACTCTTAGGGAGAGCAGTGTAGGGTACATAGTATCTTATCTTAGAGAGTATACCAACTGCTTTAGAAACCTTTTAGTTATGTGTTGTATGTGGGTGCTGAAGTTGAGTCTCTTGTCTAAGTACAGGCCAAGAAACTTTCCATCATTTTTATTGCTAATGTTTACATTATCTATCTGAAGCTGAATTGCATTTGTTGATTTGTTTCCAAATAAGATATAGTAGGTCTTTTCTATGTTTAGTGTGAGTTTGTTGGTTGACATCCACAAGTGGACTTTTTTAATTGATTGTTTACAACATTATTTAACATGAGTGAGTTGGGATGAGAGTAGTATCATCAGCAAACAATATAGGTTTAAGCACGTTAGAGACATTAGGGAGATCATTGATGTATATAAGAAACAGGAGGGGTCCTAGTATGCTGCCCTGTGGCACCCCTACGGTTAGTGGTAGAGTAGGAGAGGTTATATCATTGATGGCTACATATTGGTGTCTGTCACTAAGATAGGATCGGATATAGTTCAGGGCAAGGCCACGGATTCCATAATGGTGGAGTTTAAGTAAGAGGTAGTTATGGTTAACAGTATCAAAGGCCTTTCTCAGGTCAATGAAGAGCCCAATCGGAAACTCACTTTTGTCAAGGGCTGAGTAGATTAAGTCAAGCAGACTAACAATTGCATCATTGGTACTCTTCTGGGAGCGGAAACCAAACTGAGAGGGACTTAGTATACTGAATTTTACGAGATAGGAGTAGAGCTGTTTGTAAATAATTTTTTTCAAATATTTTTGATAATACAGGTAGATTCGATATGGGTCTATAATTATTTATGTCTGCCGTGTTACCTCCTTTATGAACTGGTGTTACTCTTGCTTTTTTAAGGATATCAGGGAAGGTATGACACTAGGGATTAATTGAACAGCAATGCTATGGGTGGTGCAAGGGCATGGGAGGCACTCTTGTATACCATTGATGGTATTTCACTAATGTTTCCAGCTTTGGTTTTTAGCGAGTGAATGATGGATACAACATCTGTTAGGCTGACTGGTGAGAGTAGGAGAAGATAGTTCGGGTAGCTGCCTGAAAGATATGTGGTAACTGTTACGTATTCCTAGTTGGATACTTACATAAATTCATGATAAAACTTATTAAGTTTGTGACGATAATCTCTTTCAAGAGAGATTGAGCCTGCTCTTTCCTACCTAAAGTTATGTCCAGTCTACAAGTATAAGATGCTACATTCGAGATACGTCACCAGTAGCACAAAACGTTTAGACCAGGAGGCAAAACGTACCCTGAACCCCCCTTCACGCCGACTCGCCACCCGTCTTTAACCAGCAAACCACCCATTCCCAGCCAGCTTGTCCCAGGGACACCAGGGAAACTAAAACTGGACAGAAGAGAGTCAACTTCAAAGTAATGTACAGAAATATAGTTGATATTACAAACAAAGCAAGTGAACCTAGGGAAAGAGCACAAGAGGATAACCTGGATGTAATAGCACTCATTGAAACGAATTGTCAGGTATTATAACAAATGCAGTGATTCCCCAGGACTTTACTGTTACTGTGAGTCATTCAGTAACTACATAACAGGCACCATGATGATGGTAGGACTAAAATAGTAGTAGCAGTGATATATAACCCTTAACAAAATGACAGAAGACCCAGGCAAGAGAATGACAGAAATAAACATGATAGTTACTACGATTGTGGGATCAACTTGAGAATGGTCCAGGACGGACCGAAACGTCGTCATCCATTCACTTTCTAGTGTGTGGTCTGGTCAACATACTTCAGCCACGTTATTGTGACTCATCGCCTGCACAGTATATTGATGTTTAAGTATCTGGTAGAAGTAGGGATCACTCTCTCAAGGAAGGTACAAGAAAACAAAAGACAGGCATACTTGAAGGGAAACTATGAGGAGATAAGAAAATTCCTAATGAATGTGCCATAGTAACAGAACTCAGAGAAAAGCTGCACATACATGGACTACATCACCCAGACGTGTAAGGAGGCAGTAGACAACTCTGTGCCTGTCCAAAAGGGGAAAAATGTAATTGAGGATCCTATTGTTTAATGAGGCATGTAAGCTTGCAAAGCATCTAAGTACAAGAGAATGGAAAAAGTACAGAAATAACATGAGACCAGAGAGCAAAAAAAGATATCAGAGGGACAGGAATGAATATCTCTGGGCGAGAAGAGAGGCACATAGTACGAAAATGACATAGCAAATAAAGCAAAACCTAACCCAATACAGGAAATCACAGTAACGTGATATATCAATGAAAAAATCCATGAGCCATGGATTTTCATGGATCATGAGCCATGATGAGGATTCGAACCTATGCGCAGGTATTCCCAGACGCACGAGCTAGACAACTAGGCCACAACATGGTCAAAAGAATTGCAATTGAGTGCAATTGAACACGTGAAATTGAGTACAATTGCGCTTGCGCAGTTGAGTGGAAGTGAACCCACGTGGATTCCCAAAGTTTCCATTGAAGCCAAACCAGGATTTCACATTCTTTTGACCAAGTCGTGCCTTAGTCGTCTAGAGTGTGTATCTGGGAATACCCAGCACATAGACTCGAATCCTCATCACGGCTCCTGTGGATTTTCTCACCTAATCCAAATTCCTCCACAGAGAACTGCCAAACATTTGAAAAATGGCTAATGTAATCCTCATATATAAAAATGGAGATATACAGGAGGCACTGAACTACAGACTAGTGTCCTTCGGTAATAGATAAGATTGTGAAAGAAAAATAAGTAGATCATCTGGAGAAAAAGAACTTTGTAACACAATACCAGCATGGGTTTAGGGATGGCAAATCTTGCCTCACAGGTTTAATAGAATTCTATGACCAGACGACAGAAATTAGGCAAAGAAGAGATGGGTGGGCAGACTGCATCTTTCTAGATTGCTAGACAGCCTTTGACACCGTACTCATAAGAGACTAGTGCATATGTTGGAGATGCAGGCAGGAATAACAGGGAAGGCGCTCCAGTGGATAAGATAGTACCAAAGAAACAGAAGGCAAGGAGTCACTGCGAGGGGTGAGGTCTCAGAGCGGTGATACGTCAATAGTGGAGTCCCATAGGGTTCAGTCCTTGGACCTATCCTGTTTCAGATACATGTAAACGATCATCCACTCAATTATGAGCAACGTTAATCATTCATCGTCTATACACATACTTGAGATTAGAGATTTATAAGATAATTACCTTCGACTTCTGCTGGCTCTGCTTGGAGACTGGTCATGGTGCTTGCCTTCACTTTGAAGACATCTGGGCCCATGAGCAGAGTCCCATTTACATGTATCTCAACAAAGTTATCCAGTGATAAGTGCAGCTTAGGAGAATATTCAGTATAATTTCGTTCTTTTATGTTTTGAAGAGAAATTTCAAATTCTCCTTCAAGCTTAGAACTTTTATAAAACTGAAGACTTAATTTTTGTAGAGCGTCAGAATTCTCGTATTGCGCTTCGATACCTTTTCCTGGTATTATAATAGAGCCTTCTGCACTTTCTGGCTTGACCTCGGCTTGAAAGGATACTCTTCTGTCAATGGAAGAACCAGGGGTGTCAAAGAGAGCTGTGACAGTACTGTCTACCTTTTTATATGAGAATATATATTGTTCAAATGTGTCTGTCTTGGCAATTGTAACTTTTGTATCATAGGGTTCACTGAGGTAAGTTTTGCCATAAGCAGTACGAGTGCCATAACTATGACTCCTGCATACTTCAAGACCAAGAACAGTACTGAAGCTCTCTGGTGAGCAATACTTCTGCGGTGTGAGTGGTGAATCTGGCAACTGCTCTTCCCAGCCCCTTTCAAATTTTTGTAGAGTGAAACTTTCACCGACGAGCTCACTGTTGCCACCTCTTGTCCAGGAACATTAAACTGGACATCAACAATCTGTCCATTTTCCAGTGAAAACTTCCCCCCGAAATCTGAGCGTGCAAAACGAGTTGTTGTTCTTCTGATTCCACTAGAACAAACATATCCATCAACCAGGATCATTTCGTCCGTTGCCATAACTGCAGAAGGTGAGATTGTGCCTTCAAGAAGAATTCTTTGATTACCGCTCACTTCAAACTTGCCAGTTCGACTGAAGGTCACTATGCCTGTAGCGTTGACCTTCATCCTCAGGGGAAAGCCCAGTAAAGTTGAACTCATTAGCTCCTGGTCCACAATCTAAAAAACAATTACTGAATTAGTATTAATAAACTAAGAGATGTGTATCTTATGGTTAACAGAGTGCACCAGACTTGAAGGAAATGTCTCTGGCCAACCTGGCTGGATAATATGAATTGTCGAACTCTCGATAAAGCATCACCTTGGCGATTAAAGTGATAGTGAACTTGACCCCACTAAGATGATAGTGAACTTGGTGACTAAGGTGATAGTGAATTAGGCCCACTAAGGTGATAGTGAACTTGAACTAAGGTGATAGTGAACTTGGCCCACTAAGCGGATATTGACCTTTGCGACTAAGGTGATAGTGAACTAGACCCAGTAAGGTGATAGTGAACTAGGGCCCAGTAAGGTGAGAGTGAACTAGGGCCCAGTAAGGTGAGAGTGAACTAGGGCCCAGTAAGGTGATAGTGAACTAGGGCCCAGTAAGGTGAGAGTGAACTAGGGCCCAGTAAGGTGAGAGTGAACTAGGGCCCAGTAAGGTGAGAGTGAACTAGGGCCCAGTAAGGTGATAGTGAACTAGGGCCCAGTAAGGTGAGAGTGAACTAGGGACCAGTAAGGTGATAGTGAACTAGGGCCCAGTAAGGTGATAGTGAACTAGGCCCAGTAAGGTGAGAGTGAACTAGGCCCAGTAAGGTGAGAGTGAACTAGGGCCCAGTAAGGTGATAGTGAACTAGGCCCAGTAAGGTAATAGTGAACTAGGCCCAGTAAGGTGAGAGTGAACTAGGACCACTAAGATGGTGATAATATAGTGACCTTAATATCTAAAATCATCAGAATAATTTCTAGGCATCAATCTATAAATGATGCAAAAGTAGCCTGGAAGATCCCTTATGCCAACCTGATGTAGCTTTATTAGTTTTCAATTAATTAGGTCAAATACTCTTCATGTTGCAGGTAAACACATTCCGAGAAGATATATAAATATTTGTTTTAATGCGTAAAAATATGCGGTTTTCAAATATAAAATTATTAAACCTACCTGGAATGATTTTGGAGTTGATAACTCCTTAATTAGCTGCTGCAGGAAGTGTAGTGGATTAGCCTTGAGGGCATTGTCTAAGTGGAGCACCTCGTTGCCGAACACCCTCAGATATACAGATGCTCTCGGGTCCTCGTCCATGCTGTGCTCTAATTCATTTACTGTTCTCGCCTCGTTGTAAAGTCTCTGGAATTCTTGTATCTTTTCATCTTGAATATCTCGCTTTGGTCTGAGACTTTCCAAAGCCTTTTCAATTCCCTCGTTCTCAAAATATCCGTCTTTACCGAAAAATCTTTCAACATACTTTTCCAGGCCACTAAAGTCGCCACCAAATTCGAAGATATTGAGAGACTTGTCAAGGAGGTCGAGAGTGAGGTGAGGGCCGCTCGTCGGGGTAGATATGAATCAGGTGTGAAGATTACGTCACCATCTATACTTCCACCAAAGTTAAACTGAAATATAACAGCAATATATATATATATATATATATATATATATATATATATATATATATATATATATATATATAATATATATATATATATATGTCGTACCTAGTAGCCAGAACGCACTTCTCAGCCTACTATGCAAGGCCCGATTTGCCTAATAAGCCAAGTTTTCATGAACTAATTGTTTTTCGATACCTAACCTACCTAACCTAACCTAACTTTTTCGGCTACCTAACCTAACCTAACCTATAAAGTTATATGACCGAATCTAACCAACCCTGCCTAACCTAACCTAACCTATC
>WNGS01167372.1:3529836-3556875 GCA_020271785.1 Procambarus virginalis | reverse complement strand
ATACATATATATTTTATATATGTTTATTTTTAACTTTGTCTATTTCTATACATGATACCTAATTGCTCATAAAAAATTTCTTTGTGGAGAGTAGTAAAAATGTAAAGATGAGAGGTCGTTCTATCTTTAGTACGACTAAAGAGATATAAGAGGTCGTTAAGGAACCCAAACCCATTTTAGAGTGGTGAGGAAGACTCACCATCTGGCTGTAGTGAGCGTAGCGATAGTTGCGGGAGGAGCGGAGAGGGTTGGTGGTGTTGAACTTGTCCTGAAGGGTGTGCTGAGCCACCCAGTTTATTCAGCTGGCGGCTGTGTGGGCTGATGCCCGGCTGCTCCGCCAAGTTACACATGTGAGTCCAGATGTACGACCCAACTGTTGGCGAAGGTTGGCGAAAGAAACGTTAGTGACATTAATGAACCAGATAATCTATATAAATAAAAATGGAAATGTTCCTTTGTTCAAAATCGCTAATCTCAGATAGTTCTCACTGATTGCCTTGAAATTTTCACACAACGTTCCATTCGCATCCGAGCGGGTTTTTATATATATACTATATAGATGTCATGTCTGTGACGGAAAAATCATTTTTTTTTAAGCTGTGATTTTCGTGTGTTTTTCAAGTGAGGGAAATCTTCGGAACCTTTTTACCAATTGCTTTGAAATCTTGACACAACATTGCATTCGAATAGGCGAGTGTTTTTATATACCTATTGTATGCGTGCCTTACCTGTGACAGGAAAAAACATGTTTTTTTTAAATACAGCGCCATCTGTAGGACATATGAGCAACACACGCTGTAATCTCCGAAAGTTCTTTACCGATTGCTTTGAAATTTTGACACAACGTTCTTTTCGAATAGTGCGTGTTTTGATATACCTACTATTTACATGCCACACCTGTGACAGGTAAAAACATGCAGTCTTTGAAAAACAGCACCATCTGTTGCACTTAAGAGCAGTTAGTTTAGTTCATTTATTATGCACCCCAAACCCATCTTGTGGGCAGTAGTGGAAAGGGTTACAGAGGCACATAATGGGCTCAGGGACTGAACCCCACAATTCATTTGGCTAAACAAGTTACAATCTTGATGAGCTAGTTACAAAATTCAATATAAGTCGTCACATCAACAATGGGTTTGAGATCGACCACAAGTACAGTTTCTAAATTAAGCAACTGACATATGTGAAGAGCTAGTGTCACAAATGATATGTTTGTCCTGCACACCGCCCCCCATCCAGTGGGCAGCGGTGGATAGGTTACAATCACTCAGTTACTACCTACAGTTTGCAAACTGGGGATAATTGGCTAAAATTTCTGGTAGCAGATCATTTTGAATGAAATATTTACACATCGCTGGAACATTGGTTATAGAATTGTCTCTAAATTCACGTATCTTTTCTCACTCCATCACATAGTGACGGAGGGTGTGCGAATAATTTTGTTGACACAGTTTACATTGGGTCAAGTCTACATCGGCAGATAATGAAAATTCCCAGAGATACTTGTAACCGAGTCTAAGCCGAGCAGTAGTAACATCTAGAAGTCTGCTGATTTTATTGGATGATTCATAGATGTGTGGCTCCTCTTGCATGATAGTATGATAATAGATGGAATTACTGGTGTCAAGTAAGAGCAACGATACAATATACAAGATATGTTATGATTCAATTTCAATGTTTCCAATTGCACTGATATATTGAATTTTCATAGATTTTGAGTTATTTTCATTTTGATTTAATTATTTTGTGTGACATTGCGTTGGAATTGAGCTGTGTTCTTTAATATATCATTCATTTCGTGGTTATAGCTTATATGTTTCTTTTTTTAATTGTTTTTCATTCCGTTTTTTTAACTGTTCTTATTTTTCAGTGCAATTGGTGGTGAAGTTGAGCTGTGTCCATTGATCGGAGTTTGAATTTAAATATTTCGTTAGTATCTTTTGTTTTTGTTTTGAAAACAAGAAAATGGACAACACGTTTATTTCACAGCTGCAAATGTGCAACAAACAGCTATGAATCCACCGGCTACAAGGTTAACTTCCTTTTTCACGTTATGTCAAAATGATGCGTTTGCGAAAACATTGCTGTATTCAGAAGTGTCTACATATTACACATGGGATGCCAGTAGAAAATCATTTGAACGACGTAAACGAGGAGAGCAAGTCGACGGACATCCTGGTATATTCAAACAAACTACATAGGCAGACTGTACACCGTGTATTCCAATCAAGATGAATGCTTCTTTCTTCACAAGCTGTTGGTAAATGTGCCCGGTCCAACGTCTTTCCAGCAATTGAGATTTGTCAGCGGCGTAACACATGCCACTGTCCGTAGTGCATGTCAAGCTCTCAATTTATTGGAGAACGATCGACACTGGGATGTATGCATTAATGACACGTCCAACACGTCACATCCAACTCAAATTCGTGCATTGTTTGCAATCATATTGACCACCGGCTCTCCTTCATCTCCAACAGAATATGGGAGAAACACAAATCGCACATTGCTGAAGATATTGTCCGTCGAATACGCAAGGAAAATTCAAATATGAACATGAATTTCACAGCAGAAATCTACAACGAAGCGTTAATAATGATTGAAGATTTGTGCTTAGAAATCGCGAACAAAGTTCTCATTCAATTGGGAATGCCATCACCTAATCGATCTGCTGCTGCTTTGTTCAGTGTAGAATTGTGTTCTGAACAAAATTTCAACATGGATAATCTGTTATCGTATGTGCAATCAAGTATTCTTAAGCTAACGCTTAATGCCTGATGCCTGAAATACTCTGCTATGCGGCGCCAGGTAAAGATGTTAAAATTAACTACAAATATGCATGTCCAACTGCAAAACGACTCGTCAGCTGAGATATTCTCACATCAATTTCTGTAAATTGGGAACGGAAACGTGCCGGTTGATCTGACCTCAGGACGAATTTCATTGCCTCATAACTTCTACAATTTAGTGACGTGAAAAGGGACCTCTAGTCACCGTGGAGTGAGGACGTGTCGCCTGACCTCTCCGGTGGATGGTGGTAGCTTGCTGCTTTGGTCCACATCAAGTGGTGCTTGGGTGTTCGTGGGTGACTCTCCATGATGGGGGGACCTCTTCTCCTTGTTGTGCGTGTGCACTCTGTAGGCCTGGAATTTTCTGGTCGTGCCGGGTATTCGGAGGTTGAACTTGTAATGTGTGACATGCTCCATGTCCCCGTGGATGTGATTTACGGTACTGAACTGTTTACTGCTCATCGAGTGATTGTTAAGTTTGTTGGGGGCGCGGAGTACCAGGCGTTTCTCCAGCACTTCGAGGGGCGATCTTTGCCCCTGCCTGGTGGTGCCGGCACTGTGGAGATTTCTGATTGGAGTGGTGCGTTAACGTACGTGAGTGTTCATGGGGCGCCCTTGGAGTTTCCTAATGACCTCCTGCGGCGTTACATCGGGAGGTTTGGAGCTGTCGTCAGTGTGAGGCTGCACAAGCTTTCCTCTGGGAAGTTCCAGGATTTACTTCAAATATTCGGACTCTGGGGATGCACCTGAGGGCAGACATTCCGTCCTCCGTCTGGCTCCTCGGATATTATGTTCGGGTATATTATTCCCATCAACTGCGGACATGTTTTCGGTGTGGCCTGGTGGGGTATCAGGTTGCCGGGTGTTCTGAGGCTGCCGTCACCCCTGTGAACCTCTTCCGTGAGGAGGATTTTCTGCCGCTCCCTGTGGAGGAGGATTCGGTGGGTGGGGATGTGTCTGTCTGCCTGCTCCCGTTGGTGTCTCTGAGAGTCCCGTGGGTCTTCCGATAGATCTCTGTACTTCGTCTCCATCTTCTCCACCTGCTGCGCATTCCCCTGCGCCCTCGACATGTGTCTCGGCTGTGCTGGGTGCTGGGGTAGATACAGAGCCTCCTTCTGTACCCGGCCTGGTACCCCATGTGGTTGAGGATGCTGCCGTCCTGCGGAGAGCGTCGGTTTGCACGGCTTGTGATGCCCATGTCTCTGGGTCGGCCTCTGGATCTGACGATGTGCGGCCAGAGCCCAAGCGTTCCCGGCGTTCTTCTTCTGCCTGGGCTGATGTGGGAGATTTCGACGACTTTGGATCTTCCGGCGATGGCGGTGAGGTTCCGGTTGCGTCGCATTCTTCGGTGGTAGTGGAGGTCCATGTGCCTGCAGCTGCCAGTGTCGGTGTTTATTCTGGTGAGGTGCCTGTGGAGGTTGCTGTGAGTTTTTTTTCTACGCCTACCTCCCTTAGGAGGTGGACCTCAAGCATAAAGAACTGCACACTGCAGATATTTCTACTCTAAGCCTGAGTTCAATAGAAAAAGGAAAAGCAGGAGCAAACCGCCAGGCTTCCACCTCTAGGGTGAAAACCTGTCCACTTGGGCTGCTGGGTCCTCCTAGATAACAAAGGACGTTAAAACCAATAAAGGGTAACCGACGGGTTCTCACAATCAAATATTTGTATTTGATGTGGTGCTGTGAAATGGAATTCGAATTTCCCAAGAACAGCCATCATTAAAAAAAAAAAGATCACAATGCAAAAATCGTATAAAGCAGAACATGGGTGGAAAAGAATGGTTGAAGGGTTGACATCAAAGACCGTTTTCTAATAAAAAAAACAATTTATTTACAAGAGACTAAACTACTACAACATTGAGTTTACGTTACGTTAATGTCCATCCAGTGGCACTATAACAACTGCTAAATAGCAACAACTCCGGTCCATTGCTGTGCGGCTGCACACTGAACTAACCTGAACACAGGTGTGCTCACTGACGACGCAATATTGCAAACAAATAATTCACAAGCCTAGTTTACATAACAGTGAGTGATTCTTTACGTTAATGTCTATCCAGTGGCGCTTGCAACACAGCTATTCAACAGCTCCCTCGAGAAATGACAGCAGTTTCTATCTTGCTGACACTTCGGGCTGACTAAATGAACTAACTGAACAATGATGCCCACTGGTGACGCAAGCTTGCAATCAATACTGTCACGGCTTCACGGTGAACAGATACTATAATAACAATCTTACGGGTCCTCCAACCCTACAGTCGAGATACCCACGTAACTAGGCGGGTAGTTCAACACTGTCACCCCTATCACAACCTAATGTGAACACTCTTTTGAACTCCCTGCAAAGAGTTGCAACTGTAAACAATAAACAAAGCCAGGCAAGGGTGGATTCTGAGACACTACTCCAGTAATCCCGAAGTTACTTTACTCTCGTCACCAGACGATAAACAAAAGAAATTGCCTTAATCAATTACAAAATTGATTATGTGATTAATTATGTTAATTGACTGTCCACAGCAGTCAGCAACAAAGTACTCTACGTTAATCATCAACACTTGTCTCTCTTAATTAACACAAGTCATCTTGTTAAAAATAACTCAGTCTCTTAAATTTCATCACACTTGATGTGAGTAGATGTAGAATCTCCTCAGCTAGTTTTCCTAGTTTCTAGAATAGGCTAGTCGCTCTAGGGACTCTAGAAACTGAAGCTTTCAAAATTTACATATACTTGTTGGATGTCATATGAAAGCTTATGTTAAATGCTGTCAGTTAAAACTAATTAGAGATCTGTGGTTGCTCTGTAGAGAGAATTACAGCAAATTTTCCTGTTTTGTGAAATAGGGAGAGATTTGAGAGTGATGGTGTGAGGTTTATGACTCAAGAACCGTTACGGGTGGGGGGGACAGTGGGGGAACGTTGCCTTCCCCCCACCAAGGGAGACATTGAGACGTTGTGTTAGGCCTCCCCCCCTGTGACGTCACGCCACGCCACCAGGCGAGGGACGCCTGTGATTGGCTTAGGCACTTCTACCCTTAGGCCGAGTTTTGGCGCCAATGATTGTTACTGGAAGCGGCACCATGGAGTCGTGCCGGCTTCCTGCTGATTGGTCCAGCAAGGGGGGGGGGAGATATGAGGATGTGAGTCTCTCTAGCCCGCCAAGAGTTTAGTTTGAATTGGGCAGCCAGGGTGAGGAGTGTCTAGGTGGGGGTGGCGGGCCTGCCACCCCCCCACCACCGTTATCGCTCCTGTCGTTCAGTTTATTCATCTTGCATGGCACTCCGGCCACCCTGGGTGTGTCGAAGCCCAAATTCGCGTGAAACTGGGACTGGTAAATACAGGAGAGGAAGTAGCCTCAGAGACAGTGATCACCCATGGGGCAGCTACCAGAGCCCCATGGGGTAGCAGGTGGCTCAGATTATCCTGTATGTTCATGGACAATTGGGTGGAATAATGGGCAGGGCCTACCAGTGTAATGAAGGTGATATTACAGGCCCCTGTTGGACTTTGAATTCCGCCCGACGTCGTCCATGTGGTAGGTGACGCCGGCCAGTGTCACCCTTGTCACCCCAGTGTAAGAGCGAGTCATGCTCTAGTTTGTTGGGGGTTAGTGGTGATTCCCCATCCACATGTGTGTATGCCCCCAGGCGCCACGTGGCCACCCCCAGGCCACCCGTGCGTCACCACGGCACGGCCCGGCCCGGCCCGGCCCAGGCCACCCCCCTTTACCCCGCGCGCGAGCAGCCGGGTGGGGTGGGGTGCTGTGACGTCACGCGCCACCCGTGGCCACCCTCCTGAGGGCCACGCGGTGGCCACATGTTGGCCACCACCTTTGGCCACCCCCCTTGGCCACTTTCCCAGGACAGCCTAGGGCCACATCTTGTCGACGCACGAGGAGCAAGCTAAGTGTTGACAGCCAGGTGGTAAGGACCTGGGAAATGAGAAAAATGTGTGGAAGGACACGTGAGTACTTTAACAGTGTCTCAGTATTAGTGGAATTCATAGTAGAAAAGTTGTGTGCTCCCCTAGCCCGGCCAGGCTAGGGAAGCAGCTGAGACACCTGTCTGTGGCACGCCCAGGTGACTGTGGGGCAGTACCTGGAGAGGGAAATTGTCACAGTAAATCATGTAGTGATATAATTGTATATCTGTAGAGATAATGTGTGTAGACTGACTTGAGTTTGGGACCAGTCAGTGTAGAAAATCATCATATAAATGAACCAGTCTGTCGATTCTGTATAATCGTTCAGCCTTGGTTAGTGCCATGGTACCGCAGGTGTAATTAGGCCAGGTTAGAGTTAATTAAGCAGGCCCGTGGGGCAGGGTTATTAATGGATTATCCTGAGGTCTGTATATTGTCCTGGTGATTAATTTGCATTGTTTATGTAAGGCATTTCTATGTGTTGATTTGCATGTGGTGTATTGTGTTGTGTGGTGAGTCAGTAGATGTGATCGCTGACTGATTGCCTAATGATGTCATTAGCATGGGGGGCATGCTGACGGTATCATTATGTGCAGGTTTGTGCAGTGGTATCAGGTATACGTTATTACTGTCCTAGGAACTGTGTTGAGGATTTAAAGGGACCCTTTGAGTATTCAGGGAAATTCTCAGTCACTTAATGAGAGCGAGCAATTAGTTAATTTGCCTAATTATGGGAGAATTAGTGCCAGCTGTCCGCGTAGAGCGACGGTGCCTTATATTAACGTAAATTGTCTTGCTGAAGCCAACGGGATCGGGCGATCTTTTGCAACGTTTTGCAAGATTAGAGGGGCAGTAATATTGGTATACCTTATGTTGTTGCAAAACCGTGTGTTATTACTGTGTGGGCATAGTAATTAACGAGTTGCAGTAGTCGCAACCGTATGTGGGCAGTGCTATTTATGTTGTTTTGCATGCCATTATATGTGTGACCTATGTAACCTTAGGGTTACTTTGTTTCTTTAAGTTGTGTTGAGAACTTGAGGATTCAGTGAGTTAATTAGGGGTGATTAACTGGATAAGGGGGTGCACATTTGTAGTTGTTGAATGAGTGAGGGCGGTTATGGGAGAACAGTGTTGAACTTGAGCTTGTGGGAATACGTTTCCGGTGCAATTAATTGTCCGTGTGACAATTAATTGACCACTCTAGCTAATTATGTAATTAGCATTCTCATCATGAATTCACGTAGTGGGAGAGGATCTGTCAGAGTCTGTCAGTGATAGTGTTAACGTCAGTTGCTCGAGACTAATTGCCTTTCGGGGTTGGGGCAATTAGTGGCTCATGATAATTAGTGGAGTAATTAACGTCTGGAGTCTTGAGGACTCAGATGACTCGGTAAAGCGAGGTCATGGGGTTAGCATAATACGTTATATTAATCATATTCTGTCTGGTGACAGTGGATTAAGTTGCACTCATTGTTAATTAGTAATTAACTCCTCTTCCGTGAATTCACAGTGTTTGATGAGACCTGCTTAGGCAGTGCGGAGTGAGACGTATTTATGTATGATTAATTATCGGTCCTGGTGACAGTTAATTAATTGCTCGAGGTTAATTAGGGTAATTAGCACTCATAGTAAAGTAATTAATGACACACAGACTGTTGGGAAGCCACCCACTTGGGGTAGGCTTAGTTAACGTAACTCAATTGGGATGTAATTAGTGGTCCGTTTGACCTTAATTAAGAATTACTCACTGAATACTTGCAAGGAGTCAAGTGTGATGTAATTTAAGAGTTTGAGTTATTGTGACAAGAGGACTTGTGTTAACGTAGAGTACTATCATGTTGTTGTCTAGCGTGAGACAATTGTTTGTGATTAAAGTAGTACTTTGTTGCTGACTGCTGTGAACAGTCAATTTCCATCATTATTCACATAATCAATGTTGTAATTGATTAAGGCAATTGCTTTAGGTTATCGTCTAGTGACGAGGGTAAAGTAACTTAGGGATGAGTGGAGCTGTGTCCCAGAATCCCACCTTGCCTGACTTTGTTCACTTTAGTTGTGATAGGGGGAGTCACTGTTGGACTACCCGCCAAGTTACGGGGGTCTCTCCTGTTTGTAAGGAGGACCTTAAGCTTGTGATTAGAGTAGCTGGACACCTGTAGCCGTGTCACTATTGATTGCTTGCTTGTGTCATCAGTGGATACTTGTTCAGTTAGTTCATGTTGTCAACCCGAAGTGTCAGCAGGATGGAGCCTGCTGTCATTTCTCGAGGGGCTGTTGAATAGCTGTGTTGCAAATGCCACTGGATGGACATTAACGTAATTAAATCACTCGCTGTGGTGTAACTTAGTCTGTGATATTTTTCCTTGATTTGCAATATTGCGTCATCAGTGGGCACACCTGTGTTCAGGTTAGTTCAGTATGCAGCCACACAGCAAGGGTTGCTAGTTAGCTGTTGGTTATGGTGCCACTGGATGGACATTAACGTAAATGTAAACTCGATAATGTAGTAGTCTAGTCTCTTGTTATTAATAAATTGTTTAATTTTGCTAAACGGTCTTTGATGTCAACCTTCAACTATTCTGTGCCACACCCATGTTCTGATATTTGATATTGTTGTTTTGATCTTTGATATGACGGCTGTGCTCTTGGGAATTCGAATTCCAATTCATAGCGCCACAACAAATATAAAATTTGATTGTGAGAACCCGTCGGTTACCCTTTATTGGTTTTAACGTCATGTTTAACTAGGAGGAACCAGCGGCCTATTGTGGACAGGTTTTCACCCCTGCTGGTGGAAGCCTGGCGGTTTGCTCCCGCTTCTCCTTTTTCTACTGGACTCATGCTTAACTGCCAAGAGCAGCCTTTAAACTTGTAGTCCACCTCCTACGGGAGGTAGGCGTAGAGAAAAATCTCACACTTGACTCCTTTCAAGTATTCAGTGAGTAATTCCTAATTAATGTCAAACGGGCAACTAATTACATCCCAATCGAGTTACGTTAACTAAGTCTACCACTATCTTGGTAGCTTCTCAACAGTCTATATCAAACTTGACTTTAATGAGTGTTAATTACTCTAATTAACCCAGAGCAATTAATTAACTGTCACCAGGACTGATAATTAATCATGCATAAATGCGTCTCACTCTGCACTGCCTAAGCAGGTCTCATCAAACACTGTGAATTCACGGAGGTGTTAATTACTCCACTAATTAACATGAGTGCATCTTAATCCACTATCACCAGACAGAATATGATTAATATAACGAGTTATGCTAGCTCCATGACCTCGCTTTACCGAGTCACCAAGACTTTTGACGTTAATTACTCCAGTAATTATTATGAGCCACTAATTGCTATACCCCAGAAAGGTAATTAGTCTCGAGCAAATTACGTTAACACAAATACTGTCAGACTCTGACAGTTCCTCCCCACTATGTGAATTCATGATGAGAATGCTAATTACATAATTAGCTAGAGTGGTCAATTAGTTGTCACACGGACAATTAGTTGCACCTGAAACGTATCTCAACAAGCTCAACACTGTTCCCCTTAACAGCTCTCTCACTCATTAAGTAATGTGCAACCCCCTTATAAAGTTAATTCCCATTAGTTAACTCACTGAATCCTTAAGTCCTCAACACAACTTAAAGAACACAAAGTAGCCCCAGTGTTACATAGGTCACACTTACAGTGGCATAACAAAATAAATGCACAGCCTACATACGGTTGCAGCTCTCTGCAACACGAACATTACTGTCCCTCACAGTAATGACATACGGTTTGGCAACAACAAAAGTATACTTACATTACTGTCCCCTCTAATCATGCAGCAGTTTCAAGCGACTACTGTGTGCAATCACAACTTCAGCAAAACAATTTACGTTAATATATGACACCGTCGCTACGCTGACAGCTGGCACTAATTCTCATAATTAGGCAGATTAACCACTCAATTGCTTGCTCTCTCATTAAGTACTGTGAATTCCCGTGAATAATTAAAGGGACCTCCTTAAATCATCAACACAACTCCTAGGGCAGTAATATAACGTATACCAAACAACAACACTGCCCAAACATACAAACATAATGATGCCATCAGTATACCCCACATGCTAATGACATCATTAGGCAATCAGTCAGCAATCACATTTGCTGACTCACCACACAACACAGTACATAAATGCAAATGAAACACATGGAAATGGTACACACTAATCAATGATCATAAATCAAATAGCTTACCCATCATGCATCACAACAACATAAAATTATCCATAACTATACAGACCTCAGGGTGTCCACTGACAACCCAACTACACTGGCCTGCCTACCTCTGCAATGATAATTAACATGCGGCAACATGGCATTAATCTTGACTCTGAACGATATATATTAAATTGACAGATCAACGATCACTTATATGGTAAATCCACTGACCGGTTTACATACTCGAGTCAGTCTACACACAAAATATCTATATACATCTACATGTGTGGTTCTGTGTATAACATACACCTTCAGGTACATCATAGACAATCACCTGGACGTCAGTACAGACAGCTGTCTCTCAGCTGCTTCCCTCGCCTGGCAGGCGCTATGGGACAACACAGCTGTTACCGGAATTACCAACAGTCCTGAGACACTGTAACATACTATTAAATGTGTACTCACGATTACCACTCTCTATCATTCACTCCCCCGGTCATAACCTCACTTGCTGAAGAACAACTAGCTCGCTCCCACATGCGTTGACTAGGTGTGGCCCTAGAGTGTGACTAGGGCATGTGGCAAAGCGTGGCCCAAGGGGGTGGCAAAGACATGTGTCCACCTCGTGGCCCTAAGGGGTGGCCATGGAGTAGCGCGAGGCGGTCGCAGTGCCCCACTCAGGATGAGGTGGCGTGGGGTGGCACGCGGTGTGGCCTACAGGCATGTGGCCATCACGTGGCCCCACAGTGTCTGGCCACGGAGCGGTGCAACGCACATAGGGTTGCCTCAGGCTGGCGGGCGGCCTCAGGCATACACAACGTGGGTGGGAGATGCACTCACACCCACACCCCACGAGCATGGCGGGCGACACAACATGGCGGACACGGCACGGTGGAATTTCAAAGTCCAACAGGGGCCTGTAATCTCACCTCAATTACACTGGGAGGCCCTGCTCTATTCCACCAATTGTCCGTTAACATAGACAGGATAACACAGCGATAACGGGGTTGGAGGTGGCAGACACACCACCCCCACCTTCCTGGGCATCCAGCCCGCTTGCTCGCCCTCTCCAGACTGAAGATTTGGCGGGCTAGGGAAACTCAAAATGCCCGTCTCCCCCCTACCTTCTCTTGACCAATCAGCACGAAGCCGGCACAGCCTATCGTGCCGCTTCCAATTACAGCCGTTCGCGTCTAAAACTCACCACGAGGCTGAGGTGCCTAGAGGAATCACATACGCCCATATTATGAGGCGTCCCGTGACGTCATAAGGAGGGGGAAGCCAAGGAGTATTACGTCATACCTCACAGGGTGGGGGAGGCGACGTTCACCCCTCTGCCCCCCTACCTCTAAAACCGTTGGCTAGTGAAGTACCTACCTGCACCTCACTTACTCAAGTCCCATTTTCCCAGAAAACAGGATAAATTCTGTAACTTTCACTACAGAGCAGTCACGGACTCATGGCTAGTCTTAAACGATGGTCCTTAGCATAAGCTTTCATCCAACATCACACAAGTGCATGTAGTTTGAAAACTTCTTGTCTAGAGTCCTAGAGCGACTCTAGTCTAATCTAGAAAACTAGAAAAACTAGCTGAGGGAATTTTCATTCCCTCACAGTTGCTTCCGGTGCGTCGCCTGTGTCGGATGGTTCCGGTTCTGCGTGGGGGGTGGTTCCTCCTGCTGGTGAGCGTGGTGACCCGGTGGTGGTGTTAAAGAAGATTGCTCGCTCTGGGGGTTCCGTGCCCTCAGTTTCGTCCCCTGGTTCATCGGCGGCGGTTTGCCGCTTCTCCCGTCTTCAACCGTCTCTACCGTGTTTCCTGTAGTGTCGGGTGTGCGGTTGCCGTCTCGGCGGCCTTCATCTTCTTCTCCTGTGCGTCCGGCGGCGGGGCCGTCTCCCGCCGCCGGAGACGTCTCTGTGTCCGCTTCTCCGTGTCTGTCTTCTGCCTCCCTTTGCTCTGCCTTACCTCGTTATGCGACTACTGCCGCCCTGCTCTGGGTGTTGCCACTTCCGCCCAATCTGGTGATTGCCGAGTTTTGCACGCCCCCTGAAGCAGGGGATCATTGTCCTACCGACAGGGAGTATTTAGTATGGGAGGCCATAAGCAGAAATATCCTCTGCATGAGTTTCCTGAGAAATATTCGCCTCCCATTGACGTGTTTCCTCCTTTTAAGTGATTTTTTTTATGTGTGTGTGTTTGCTATGTGTTGTGGTGTTGTGTCCTTTTGTGTGCGATGGGTGCGTTGCGTGCGTGCGTGCGTGTGTGGGAGTATTTTATTTAATTGTTGTTGTTACGTATTTGTACCTCTCCGTGTGGGTTTTTGGGACCACTAGACTTCTTTTGTGTTGTTTCAAGGGTTGGGTTGTTGGGTGCGGGTTTGGGTACTTTGTAATTGTACTGCTGTGCTTATTTTTGTTGTTGTCGGCCCTTCATGCCGGTATTTTCTGTGATTTTGTATTTGTGTAGTTTTCTTGTGTTTATTTCCATTATCCTTCTGTACTGTGTTGTTGTTCATTTTTTTAGTGTTACATTGTGTTTATGCTCATTGTTGTGTTTTTGTTGTCGGCCCTTCAGGCCGGTATTTAGTGTATTTGTCTTTCTATGTTTGTGCTTTTGTCTTTGTGTTCTGTTGTTTGTTCTTGTTTTATTGTATTTATTCGCATGTATGCATGTAAAAAAAAAATAATAAAAAAAAATTAGTGATGTCAAAAGAATATTTGGTTGAACAAGTATTTCCCAATATCCAAACCAATTATAAGAATCATGATTGGCTGAGTGAACGAGCTGGTCTTGCGGCCAAGAACAAAGACGTCTAAGAACTTAACAATATTATTCAGTAAAACATACAAAGCAAAGCAGTCACATAAAAGTCCGTCGACACTGTGGTGGAAGCAGATGAAGCGGTTAATTATCCAACCTAATTTTTTAATTCGATCTGCCAGGGATACCACCACCGCTCGAACTGCAATTAAAAATCGGCGTGCCAATTATCATGTTACGAAATATCAACCAGCGAAAGCTTAGCAACGGCATGTGGCTTACAGTAAAAAATTATTCAGCAACATCGTAGAAGTAACAATCTTAACAGGACCTTTCAAGGGTGAAGATGTCCTCATTCCATACATTCCTATGATTCCAACGGATTTGTCATTTCAGTTTAAGAGATTGTAATTCCCAATTCGATTGGCGTTTGCAATCACCATCAACAAAGCTCAGAGCCAATCTTTAGAATTGTGCGGTTTAGATCTAGACACGGATTGCTTCTCACATGGACAATTATATGTTGCGTGTTCTAGAGTCGGCAATCAGACGATCTCTATATCTTCACAGACAGTGGAACAAGAAAAAATATTGTATACCCACAAGCATTTTGAAATTAAACATGTTAAAAACGTGCATTTTATCTTTTCTTTCTTTTCCATTTAACCAGAGTGAGCCACAGCAACGCGTGGCGGGTACAGCTTGTACACAATATGCATGAAGATGGTGTCTGGTTGTTGGTGATGGGGAGATTTTAATTTAAAATCTTTAGATTGGGAAGCCTATGAGGCACGGAATGAGTATAGATGAACATCTTAACAGTAATGATGCAAATTAAGCTTAATTGTAGGAAAGGCTGTTTTCTCCTGCAAACAACCTTATTTAATACTTGTGTGAAATACGTGATGTGAGGATTGCTGAGGAGGAACCTGGAGAAGTGTGTGTTGAGACATTACTATGTAATGATGAATGAAATATATAAATTATGGTAAAAATTTATAACTGTCATTAGAAAATAGATGCAAACATTAAGCAGGCACGGCCTCAATTTTACATATATTAATTACTAGCGAAAGAATTATGAAGTTGCAGATGAAGAGTCACAATAACGTGGCTTAAAAATGTTACCAAACCGCACACTAGAAAATGAAGTGACGACGACGTTTCGGTCCGTCCTGGAGCATTATCAAGTCGACTTGATAATGGTTCAGGACGGACAGAAACGTCGTCGTCTCTTCATTTTCTAGTGTGTGGTTTGGTCAACAATTATGAAGTTGATAATTGTGAACGGGGAGGAAGGTATTTTTATTCCCGTTTTAAATAGTTTAGCATTATCAGCGAATAACAATTCAATGCCTTCACGTGAACGTGTTCATCAACACTCAGAGCTTATAATCTGGACGACAGTCTGAATGGAGCAAACATTACATGAGCTTGGCCAGCATCAGAATATTAATATTACAAGCATGCATTCGTGTTCAACAAACCTCCAGCTTCCGGTTAACATGTGTAGTATGAAGGCGGTATGTAACATTGTATGGCAAGTGTTTCAACGCTTCAAGAATATTTAGTTCTTTAAGAATAAGAATTGTAATGGCGAGACGATACTTAAGGCCAACTATTAAAAACTGCAAAGATCCTCCAGAGTCCGACACAACAATCGAATTCCTGCTTAAATAATTCAACAGTCTACTGATTTCTCAAGCAAGCCCAATTCTTTGGTATTAACTCTGATATAATAAATAGTAATTCCCATTTACGTTTACTTACCTTGATTTACATCTTCTTTTTCCAAGAGCGTCTGAATCCGACTGAAGAAGCCTGGGTAGTTGGTAGCGCAAGGAACTAGTGAGAGGTACGCTGCGATTCTCACATCAATCTTCTCCTCAGCGTCCTCCAGAATCTAAGGATAACATGGATAATGCAAACGTCGGAATTTATATGAAGCAATATCTACTCTACATTCTGTTTCTTTCTCTATCTCCGCTCATCTATTGGTATTTACTTATCAGTGACTACAGGAAAGTGAACGCTAGCTCTTTATGCCCTGTCCCACTAGCCTTGTTGTTCCTGTTGCGTTATTACCTATTCTAACGAAAAAAATCTTTGTTGATCCTGCCCTTAAAGTTGTGGATGGAGGTGGCTTCCACAACTTCTTCTCCTAGTCCATTCCATTTGATCACCCATACAGGGTGATCAAATATAATGCACAAGTATTTCTTTACATTTATTTGACTAATTTGTATATCCAGTTTCCAATTGTGTCCTCTTGTCATACTTTTTCTCAGCTTAAAGAGCCTGTTATTGTCCACCTTGGGTATTCCACTCAGTATCTTTTGTTATCATAGCTCCTCTATTTCTTCTGTCCTCCATGGTTGCGAGATCCAGTTCCTTCAGCCTCTCCTCACAGGTTAACCCTCTGAGCTCTGGCACTAACATAGGTGCAAATCTCTGCACTTTTAAATTTTAGTTTTATGTTTCATACGGTATGGATTTTAGGCCGGTGCTGAATATTCCAGTACTGGTCTAACAAAATCTGTGTAGGTTGCCTTGAAAGCTTTCTTATTTACGCTTCTAAACGACGTTCTAATGTTTGTCAGCATCACATATGCTGCCGTTGTCATCCTGCCTGTGTGTGCCTCTGGTGTTAGAGGTGGAATAATATCCACTCTCAAATTTCTCTCTTTACCTCTCTTATTGCTGTAGTTGCCTTCCATTTGTAGTGTAGACACCTTCTGGTCCTTTTTTTCCCTTCCCCATCTTCATTATTTTAAACTTATTAGAACTAAACTCCAACAACCACTTGTTTCCACTCCTGGAGTGTGTCACGGTCTTCTGTTTTTTACATTCCTCGAAATCTTAGCATCGTCTGCAAATATTGGCATGCACGAGCTCACTCCCTCGGAGAGATCATTAACATAAATCAGAAACAGTAGTTGTCCCAGGACATCACCAGATAATGACGACGTCTCTACCTAATTCTCCCAGCTAACCGAGAATACTAGAGTTCTACGCAATGCCTTACCTTATGCATGATTGGCCCTTTCCCCATATTCACTGTATCGGGGGGGGGGGGGGACAGGCAGCCAGTTTATACATACATGTTAGGCTTATATCGAGGTCTGGGTCGAATTATTAACCCTTCCCAGGATGTAACCCAACAGTAGTAGGCGTCCATCTGTCTCAGGAGACTATGGAGTTTCCCCCTCTCCACAGCGCCGAAAGTCTCCAGTGGAAAGGCAAACACCAATACCATTGGTACCAGCGCCGTCGCAGGAACTGTCAGAAAGAGGTTGATGGCAAAAACTGCCCTAGGGGCTCCAGCTCCGGAGTTTACCTCGAAGTTGGTAAAAGACGGCACAGAGACTCCAAACCCGGAGACCGCCGTGGTCGGGGCCGGAGAAGAACCACCCCATCAAGGGTATTAACAACCCCAGCTTCCTGAAGCAGAGCCTGGGCCTCACGAGCCCCTGGAGGTGGACGACTGAGTCCCGCACCTACGGGTTCCAGACAGAGATCGTCACAGCCCTCTTTCACCCGAGGCAGGCTTCTTCCATGACCCAGCAGAAGGAAGAGTAATAATTATTAATTACAAAAATTATTATTATAATTATTATTATAATAACATAATTAATTAATAATTATTACTCTTCCATCTGCTGGGTCATGAAGGAAGCCTGCCTCGGGTGCAACCCAACAACAAGCTGACTAATTCCTTGGTACCTATTTACTGCTAGGTGAACAGGAGCATTATGTGATAAGAAACGACCTCAACTCTTTCTTTTCCGCTTGGGATTCGAACTCGGAATTCTCGTTTGTTAGTCGAGAAAGAGAACCAAACAGTACTACTGGGACAATGTTCCTTTACTTACCTTATTTCCCTATTTCTTACCCTATGTTTGATTGCCCCAATATTCCTTTTACCCTTCCCTTCACCCCATACAACTTTTTCCCTTCCACATGTGTATTTAACACAGGTTAGGTATTTATGTTCTGTTGGGGATTATTTGTGTTTATAGTACATTGATGAAGCATTTACTGACTTCTAATTCGAGCAGAGGACGGGTTGCTGCGACGCTCAGCTCAAGTATATACGTCATCAGTCGTAGGTGTGTAAACTGTTTTTCTTGCATAAATTGGCGTTGGCAGCAGGATTAACGAGCATTTAGATTTTGTTAAGGACGTTAGAATAAAGTTAGAATAGCTGGAATTAGAATAGGACTGCAGGTCTCTGCACTTCTTTCAACAACCAAGGTGACACACTGATTGAACCAATAGGTTCAATTTAATTTTGTTATGCTAGTTGTTTCATTACTTACTCTGAAGTTACCTCTATATTTATCAGTCTCTCTTCAAGGGTTATCTTCTCTCCTAACAATGTGATCTGCTCCCTCATTGAAAACTACATAAAAACTGGCATTTATTTTCTCACACATTTGTCGTTATTGTGGACTGAGGGGCGAAGTCGATCACGGGAGTGTATGCGCCCTGGTTTCACCGGGAAATAGTGAAGAGGGATGGGATCCCAACAGCCTCTTCAGGCCACGGATGTGTCCTGTGAAGCAGAAGTATGGCGAAGGATGTCATAACAGACGTCTTTCTTAAGAAATCCTTCATCCACTCCAGCCTCCGCATTTGGAGCAGAGGACACCATTTTGGACAGGATCCAGTCGTTCCAAGACTATTAAAGCTGCTGAGCTATAGACTTCACTCGCATACATGATCTTGCTATGAATGAAGGCCTTATAGAGGGCTAGGCGTGACTGCCACGAAGTCCCACATGCCACCCTGAAGAGCCACTTCATGATATTGGCGCGACGTAGGAATGAGGCCAGACGGTAAGGCACATGTCGGCCACGGGCCACTGAGAACCATCCCCAGCCACCTGTGATCTGTGGCGACCGGGAGACAATCACTTCTGGCGGTCTCAACTGGCTGGACTATCCTTCAACTCGGAGAAGAGTTGCGACCTGCACATGACGCAACTCTTCTCCAGGTTGATGGAGAGTTCCTTCTTCATCACACTGGCAGAGAACATGGTCACTGCATCTTGCAGCGAACCTTGCACCTCCAGGAGAGTAGCACCATCTGCCACAAGGGTTACTTTGACATATGCAAATACATGGGCACAACACAAGACTGGGAGATCTAACATAAGAATGGAGAATAAAAGCAGGCTGAAGATCGCTCTCTGGGGACACCACGTGAGACGGGGCAGGACGTTGAGACGACATCACCTATCGCCACTCTGAATGAACGGCCTTGCAGATAGTTCTGAAACCATCCCCATCACTGACCATCACTGACGCCAAGAGTCCTAGTTGAGCCAAGCCCTGAAGAACAGCCAAACAGTAAGTAGAGTCAAATGCGCTCTTGATGTCGAAGAATGCTGCACTAAGCACCTCCTTTGGCGAGGTGTCCATTATTCGGAGATGAGAGAAGAATGGCACATTTTCATGGGTTAGGAAAGACACCAGAGGACAGTAGACATTATAGAAGTGAAGCAGGTGAGACAGCAAGACCACAGGCACCCTCCATATTAATTCATATGGGATGCTGCCTATCCCCAGCACTATACCTGTTCTAGAGTGACAGGGCCTCCTCGAGCTCACCAGATGTAAATGGACGATCAGGATCCCAAGCTAGGCCTTACCCTGTCGAGTGCCCCAACCTGCAGAACCCGCGGGGGATGAGTGGAGAACAGAAAACCTCTTGAAAGTGATCACCAAAAGCTTAGCTGTCTGTACCTCCCCCAGGTTCGCATTACTACTGGGGCCTTGGAGAGGGATGGAAGGCCAGGAGTAGCTCAAAGGCATCTTGAGGAATTAGCTGCCTGGGGTCAGGCAAACGCTTGGGCTCCTGTAGGAGCAGGACTCGAATCGGAGAGAGGCACAATAATTAGCCCAGGCCTTGCATTTGACAAGAAGGACTACTCGCCAACACTTGACATCTGCCCTGCAGGAAGTCTGCTACTGCAGTGGAGTGGGGTGGCGATGCCATGAATTCCATGCACAGCGCCGGTCCAGAATTGCCTACCGGCAATTTGGGGTTTACCATGGTGCTCCATGGTAGGATGCGATGGAGGTTTGGCCACTAGTCTTCTTAAAAATGGCAAGAGCCCATACCAAAGAGGGACTCAGAGAGAGCATCCGCCAACCCGTGCAAATCCGGCGCATCTAGAGAAAGGGTCGACCAGTCATCTGCCTCATAGCCAAGCCACCTGTTCTCCAAGAAGATCTATCTGGATCTCCACGTGGTCAGAGCGGGACAAACAGTTCCTCTAAAGGAAATGGAGGAATGTGATCAATTCCTTAATACGGCAGTCAATATCTGTACAATCGTAAAGGGGCTTCTCCTGATGCAATCAAATATGGAAGTATACCTATTGAAAGGGTCTGTCCGAGTTCCCAAACCTGGTGGCATCATTAAGTAGAAGTCTGGGAAGTCGAGGAGAAATTGAGACAAGACCCAGCCGACCGTGTTGTGGAAGCGACTCGGTAGCATTGGTTGCCATGATAAGTGTCAGCATTAAAGTTACCTATGATGAGGCAGGTGTCTGAGATCTTGCCAAAATAGTGGGCAAACTTCCTTGCAGTTACTGGTAGACCAGGGTTATAAAGAACTCCAAAGTACCCCTCCGATGGAAGAGGGCCACCTTCACTGCCATGAACTCCAGATGGAAAGATGCAGAGCCAGAGCAAGGAGCTGGAACTGAGTCCTTGACTAAGAGGACATGACCCTTTCCACCCTGCATAGCTCGATCCTGTCTGTAGACCATATACCCCCGCCACAGTGAAGGAAAGATCGCCAGAGAGCCATTTTTCCACAGAGTCCCACGACCAATGGTGGTGAGCTGGGGAGAAAATTGAGAAGGAATTGCGTCTTCTTAAAAAGGGAACAAAAATTCCAAAACACCACAGTATTCTCAGAATTGGGCACCATTATCCCTGAATTACAGCAATTACCTTTCTGACCACAGGTGTCACAGACGTCACCAAAGAAAACACACCAGAAAATGCAATAAAACCTTCACACAAAGTAAGAAAAATGCAGGAACTATCAGGGGGACAGTGCCAATTCATTATGACTATATATAAATGCGGGGTATCAATGATAGCCAACCTAAGGGCTGTTGAGTGGAGCTTCCCTTGGGAGCTTTGATCAGCTTGTGAACCCTCCTGCCACAGCCTGTGAACAACAGGTGCAGCACGCCAGGCCATGTGTTCCAGTGATGGCTCAATTCCCTGGGAAGGCACTTGGGGAGCCAGAGCGTATCTAATGGAGCTGAACCTCCCGATCGATATGTGTGACGACGACGTCGGCGCTGGCTCTTCTGAGGAGAGGCGGGAAGGTGACGAGTGCCAGGCTCTGGCCAGGACTGAGTGTCCATGACTGAATCTGTGGTAAAGTTCTCATCGATGTGGTGGGGAGACAGGTAGGAAAATTGATTAGAATCCTCTGTGTATAATGCATACAGCTGGGACAGGCTAGGCGTCTACTAGACCCTACCTGTGGAGTGACCCGACCTGAAAAAGCCAGGAGTTGAGAAGATACGGTAGGGTGATTGAAGGCATGTAGATTTTATGGTCTATATCCAACTGGAGAGCCTCAAGGTATAACAGGCAACTTTTGGATGTGACCTCGTGAGGGCTGTGGAACAAAAGACTGCGAGAAGTGGCAGAGAACCCACTATTATACCGATCCTTATGACCTGTGCTGTTGCAGTTTGGGCAGCGAGTTGCATTACGGCACGTGAGTAGACTATGAGCCAATAGATGGCTGCAAAGCATTGTAACACTGGAAAATTATAGGGTTTGAAACTAGGTCCTGTATAGTGCCACCCAGTCAAGGAGGGGCCCGTGAAACTTCACACGCACCATGGACGTCCTAGCAACTTCCAATAGTCTCACTGATGCACCTCTTAACACCTGCAGAGCAATTTTAATGTCATCCACTTCAACACTTGGGTCAATTGGTCCGATCTTCTCAAACGGAGCCCTAGACTCCTCTTCCTGGGACAACACCTGTTGACACCTGACAGGCCAGTTTCCCAGTGCGGTTAAGTCCGACAGCCAGACATGTGATGGAACCTGCGTCCTGAGATGTAGCTTCAGAGCTGCACCCCTACCCAAAGTTCGCACAGTATCAGGCAGGCAATGTGACCACAAAACTGAAGCCTCAATCACAGCACTTAATGTATGAGGATTCATAAATACACACTGGCCTGTTGCCAACTGGATGAGGACAACCACTAACAAGGAAAAAGGCACCTCGGGAGGAAGACCCTCTGTAGGCGAAGACATCCTCTTAGCATCTTGCTCTGGGGCATCGTTTGCTGGCTCATTCTCCAAGAGACGATCGCCTATTGTGGAACAAGCCATCAAGGTCCATGGCATCCCTGCCTTAGGAGGCGTCCATAAAGGGGGCTCCGACTTTCACCGATACTGAGAGCGCTCCCTGGATGACTGCCACCAGCACATTCAGGTCCAAGGAAATCAGCTGAATCCAAAAATGAGCTCCCGAGGAAGTGTAGAGAGAATCCTCAATCCTCAAATTGTTTTGTGTTTTCCTGTGTGTTCTTTTCCCTTCTTGCATAATCTAGTCACTTGGTTATTCACTGTCATTTTTCTTTGCAATATGGCTATGTAGTAACTTCGGTTGTTTCTTTACATCTATTCCACTCATCTTCTGTCCTGTGTCCTCTGTGTTTTCTACAGTGCTTGGGAACTCAATGCCTGTGTAACTGTTAATTTTAGTTATTTTACCACTATAAGGGACTGTCTTACCATCCAGGGAGACAAATGACTTGTCTTACAATGTAGGGAGACCAGTGGGTTGTGTTACCATTCAAGGAGATCAGTGGCTTGTCTTATCGTCCCCTGGGACTGGTTGCCCGTCTTATTGTCGAAGGGTACTTAGTTTTACCGTATAAAGGGACAATCTGTCTTACTGTCTAAAAGGACTTATAGTCTCTCTTTCCGTCTATGGGGGATTTATGGCCTGTCTTACTGCCATACAGTAAGTGGGACTAGTGACTTGTGTTACCATTAAGGGAAACTCGTGTCCTGTCTTACCTTCCAGGGGGACTTTAGAGGGAGACAGCCACCACGCCGCGAGGTCTCCAAGGCCGCTATGCGCACTTCACGCGGCAATCCTCGATTCTGTTGTAGATGAAAATACATTAATTTTAGCAAATAATTATGATGTGATTATATATATACACACACACACACACACACACACACACACACACACACACACACACACACAGGTAGTGTGGGGCCAGGTAGCCTGGTGGATAGCGTGCAGGACTTGTAATTCTGTGGCGCGGGTTCGATTCCCGCACCCGGCAGAAACAAATGGGCAAAGTTTCTTTCACCCTGAATGCCCCTGTTACCTAGCAGTAAATAGGTACCTGGGAGTTAGTCAGCTGTCACGGGCTGCTTCCTGGGGTGTGTGTGTGTGTGGAAAAAAAAAAGTAGTTAGTGTAGTTAGTAAACAGTTGATTGACAGTTGAGAGGCGGGACGAAAGAGCAAAGCTCAACCCCCGTAAAATACAACTAAGTGAACACCTCATACTAAGTGAATTGACCTCATACATAATGAAATGGGTAGCTTTATCATTTCATAAGAAAAAAATTAGTGAATATATATTAATTCATGAAAACTTGGCTTATTAGGCAAATCGGGCCTTGCATAGTAGGCTGAGAAGTACGTTCTGGCTACTAGGTACGACATATATATATATATATATATATATATATATATATATATATATATATATATATATATATATATATATATATAATTGTTAATCACAATAAATATGGGTAATAACATTTTATTCACTTGGGCCCTGGGAGCTTGTAATCACCTACCCCAAGTGTGGGAGACAACAGCTCTATTTACATGACCTTGTGAGGCAAGGCCAGGTGTGATCTTGTGAGGCAAGGCCAGGTGTGACCTTGTGAGGCAAGGCCCGGTGTGACCTTGTGAGGCAAGGCCAGGTGTGACCTTGCGAGGTAAGACCAGGTGTGACCTTGTGAGGCAAGGCCAGGTGTGACCTTGTGAGGCAAGACCAGGTGTGACCTTGTGACGCAAGGCCAGGTGTGACCTTGTGAGGCAAGACCAGGTGTGACCTCGTGAGGCAAGGCCAGGTGTGACCTTGTGAGGCAAGACCAGGTGTGACCTTGTGAGGCAAGACCAGGTGTGACCTTGTGACGCAAGACCAGGTGTGACCTTGTGGAGAGCACTTCTACCATCATGAATTTAAAGCTAACATACTTCAGCTTGCATTAAAGGATTTAATATGTTGTGCAACTCTCTCTCGCCTTCACCTTGCTGGCTACCGATTACGCTTGCTAACTTAACCCTAAGACATACACTGTCATATTTAAAAGCGACCCTGGCTGTCATCTCTTTACATAACGTGATAATATATTATTCCACAATTTTAGTTGAACTTAATTACCTAACTTAATACCTTTTGATTTTTTGGTAAATGGAGTTAGTAATCTTTGAAGTTTCCAAAGTTACCGGGGAAAAGTGTCAAGTGTTATATTTATTACGTAACTGGTGGCCAAATACAGTTATCAGTATGTACCAAGGGCCCAATAAGTCTCAGAAAGTCGGGCACAGATAGCACTCGTCGGGCCCTGTTGGGATAAGCGAACCTGTAAATTATGAACCAATAAAGAATCCAACACACTAAACCTTGTCACGAGCGTCAAGTATATAGGATCATAACAACGTTGTTTTTGTTATAGATTCAGCTACTGGAAACAAAAAGTTCCAAGTAGCAAGGACTATGTTGAGCCCGTAGAGGACTTATCTGGCACAGGAGCGGGACTGTGAACATAACAACAGCTACAACGCTTCTTATAGCACTTACCATGTAGCACTTCTCTGAGAAGTGCTTTTCAGGTTGTATTCCAGCATTGCCAAGAGCTCTAAGCATCAGCTTGACTTTCTGGTGTCGGTCGTCCGATTCTCTCTGCCCACAAGAGTCACCAACTTCATTTCTCACGTACTCTAAGAATGGTCTGAAACGTAATAACAGCACACTAAGGCCCTGGTCACTGTGCAGGTATAAGTAGTATAGCGAACATATAAAAAATCATTCATATATATATTATATATATATATATATATATATATATATATATATATATATATATATATATATATATATATATGCGGAAAAACCACAGAGAAAAATGAAAGGAGGTAACGTTTCGACTTTGTTAAAGCCTTTGTCAAACCAGACTGACAAGAGGAGAAGGGATTGGGAGGATATATAGGCCGACACCTGACCAACCCAACCCTAGGGAAAGAATTAACCAGAGACAGGTAAAGCTTAGCTTAGAATGGTCAAAGAGGATTAAGCGGTCAGAGAAAAAGGATGAAAGATTAAAGAAAAGCCTCATGAACATGCAATAAATGAATATATAAATATAAAATTATAATGAGACATTGTAAGCCTCTCTAACAATTACAGTTTTTTTCTTAAACTGTTGTGCAATATTATAACTTAAAAATGGATCAAGTTTGTACATTCCAGTACTAACATTAAGAAGATTTGGACACTGACTGATTAGAGCAGACTCAATCAAATTCCTTCCACGAAATCCCCACAATTGGTAATGCTTTTTGCACCATTCCAGTTAATATTGTGATCGCATAAATTCGTATGTAGATACAATGCATTAGACGTTTGGGCAGTTCTAATACTATAAGCATAGTATTAGAACTGCCCAAACGTCTAATGCATTGTATCTACATACGAATTTATGCGATCACAATATTAACTGGAATGGTGCAAAAAGCATTACCAATTGTGGGGATTTCGTGGAACGGAATTTGATTGAGTCTGCTCTAATCAGTCAGTGTCCAAATCTTCTTAATGTTAGTACTGGAATGTACAAACTTGATCCATTTTTAAGTTATAATTGCACAACAGTTTAAGAAAAAACTGTAATTGTTAGAGAGGCTTACAATGTCTCATTATAATTTTATATTTATATATTCATTTATTGCATGTTCATGAGGCTTTTCTTTAATCTTTCATCCTTTTCTCTGACCGCTTAATCCTCTTTGACCATTCTAAGCTAAGCTTTACCTGTCTCTGGTTAATTCTTTCCCTAGGGTTGGGTTGGTCAGGTGTCGGCCTATATATCCTCCCAATTCCCTTCTCCTCTTGTCAGTCTGGTTTGACAAAGGCTTTAACAAAGTCGAAACGTTACCTCCTTTCATTTTTCTCTGTGGTTTTTCCGCATAAAATGATCAGTGTTTTGTGATCGTCAATTGCATATATATATATATATATATATATATATATATATATATGACGATAATCTCTTTCAAGAGAGATTGAGCCTGCTCTTCCCTATCTAAGTTACACATCATATTTCAAGTACAAGAGGCTACTTTCAAGATACGTCCACCAGTAGCACAAAACGTTTTGACCAGGAAGCAAAACGTAACCTGCAAACCCCCCCTTCACCTCCCACCAGCCGGCTCACCGGCCGTCTCCGACGAGCTAACTACCTTTCTCCAACTGCCTGCCTTCTGATTGGCTGGTGTCGCTGACAGCACAGCACACCTGCACTACTCACACCATCTACCCGAGTCGACGACTGGGCCAGCTACAGCCGTCTTCCTCAGAATATCCGTTGTGCTCTCACAGTTGACATCTCTCTCTGGTATACTAAGCTCTGGCGGTCGTATACTAAGGGAGATAGCAGCTTTAGCCAATTTCTCAGCACCTGATTTTTATTGCACATATTTTGTATTATTGTAAATTTCATCTCTAATAATTATTTATGCTTGTTTTGTGTTTTTTGACTTGCTTTACAAATTAATTTAAGCCAAGGGATTGTCTTTGTTCACATTTTGTTTTCTATAGTAATTAAAGTTTCATTGTTTATACTTTGTGTTTTGCGTGTCTTCCCTTACCTTACCACAGACAAACAGGCAAGCAGTCTCTTTTTTTTTGTATGTGTGACCAGGCATTGACACCTGCCATTGGAGGACTGCCGAATACCACACTCCAACACTTTACCGTCACAATATATATATATATATATATATATATATATATATATATATATATATATATATATATATCTATATATATATATATATATATATATAGTATCTTTTGGTAGCAGTCTTTCCTGTAGACATATATCTTGCTGACACACCCTGTACACTATACTTACCGTGCGTGTTGACGACAGTGGTGAGGGTCTTGCTGACACACCCTGTACACTATACTTACTGTGCGTGTTGACGGACAGTAGGTGAGGATCTTGCTGACACACCCTGTACACTATACTTACCGTGCGTGTTGACGACAGTGGTGAGGATCT
>WNGS01167372.1:3514276-3529811 GCA_020271785.1 Procambarus virginalis | reverse complement strand
TGCTGACACACCCTGTACACTATACTTACCGTGCGTGTTGACGACAGTGGTGAGGATCTTGCTGACACACCCTGTACACTATACTTACCGTGCGTGTTGACGACAGTGGTGAGGATCTTGCTGACACACCCTGTACACTATACTTACCGTGCGTGTTGACGGGGACGTGGTGCGGGTCTTGCTGACACACACCCTGTACACCATGCTAGACATGGCCATCACCGCCTCCGCCGCCACTGCCTCCCGGCTCTCAGCCACCTCCTATGGACAAGGTAATTCTTGTTGTGAAGAAATGTCGTGATGTAACTCACTTTAACGTTACCAATTACACAGCATGTTGAATGATCGTTTGGTCAAGGACTGGCGATAAACTTTCATTAACTTAGTTTTGAAAAAGAAAATTTAGCAGTCTAATAGAAAAAAACATAGCAACCTATAACAGCAGAAATGCAGTATCCTAACAGAAAATACAGTAACCTAACAGAAAATACAGTAGCCTAACAGAAGAAAAATAGTAGCCTTACAGAGAAAATATAGTAGGATACAAATGAAATACAGTTCTCTACAGGGGGAATTACAGTAGCCATACAGAGGCAAAACAGTAGAATAACAGCTTAAGTATCATAGCCTTACATAAGAAATGCAATAGCCCACAAAGGAAGGCTATGGAGAAAGGACAGTAGCCTAACCTGGGATATACAATAGCCTACAGATGAAGTACAGTAGTCTAGAAAGGAATTACAGTAGTCTATAGAGGAAGTACAGTAATCTATACAGGGAAATACAGCAGTCTATAGAGGAAGTACATTGGTCTATAGAGGAAGTACAGTATTTTATAGAGGAAGTACAGTAGTCTATAGAGAAAGTACAGTAGTCTATAGAGGAAGTGCAGTAGTCGATAAAGGAAGTACAGTAGTCTTCAAGGGAAGTACAGTAGTCTATAGAGAAAGTACAGTAGTCTATAGAGGAAGTACAGTAGTCTATAAAGGAAGTACAGTAGCCTATAGAGGAAGTACAGTAGCCTATAGAGGAAGTACAGTAGTCTATAGAGGAAGTACAGTAGCCTATAGAGGAAGTACAGTAGTCTATAGAGGAAGTACAGTAGTCTATATAGGAAGTACAGTAGTCTATAGAGGAAGTATAGTATTCTATAGAGGAAGTACAATGGTCTATAGAGGAAGTACAGTATTCTATAGAGGAAGTACAATGGTCTATAGAGGAAGTACAGTATTCTATAGAGGAAGTACAGTAGTCTATAGAGGAAGTACAGTAGTCTATAGAAGAAGTGCAATGGTCTATTGAGGAAGTACAGTAGACTATACAGGGAAATACAATGGTCTATAGAGGAAGAACAGTAGTCTATAGAGGAAGAACAGTAGTCTATAGAGGAAGTACAGTAGTCTATAGAGGAAGCACAGTAGTCTATAGAGGAAGTACAGTAGTCTATAGAGGAAGTATAGTAGTCTATAGAGGAAGTACAGTAGTTTATAGAGGAAGTACAGTAGTCTATATAGGAAGTACAGTAGTCTATAGAGGAAGTACAGTAGTCTATAGAGGAAGTACAGTAGTCTAAAGAGGAAGTACAGAAGTTTATAGAGGAAGTACAGTAGTCTATATAGGAAGTACAGTAGTCTATAGAGGAAGAACAGTAGTCTTTAGAGGAAGTACAGTAGTCTAAAGAGGAAGTACAGTAGTCTATAGAGGAAGTACAATGGTCTATAGGGGAAGTACAGTAGTCTAACAAAGGATGTACAACAGCCAATGGGGGAATTACAGTAGTCCACAGAGGAATTACGATAGTCTATAGAGGAATTACAGTAGTCTATATAAGAAATAAAGTAACCTAACAGAGGCAGCAAAGTAGCCAAACATAGGAAGTATAACAGACGAAGTACAGTAGCCAAACGGATGTCAGGGTGTTCACCCCCTTCCTACCTGTATTCACTTAGTTGTATTTACGGGGGTTGAGCTTTGCTCTTTCGGCCCGCCTCTCAACTGTCAATCAACTGTTTACTAACTACACTAACTACTTTTTTTTCACACACACACACACACACACACACACACACACACACACACACACACACACACCCCAGGAAGCAGCCCGTGACAGCTGACTAACTCCCAGGTACCTATTTACTGCTAGGTAACAGGGGCATTCAGGTGAAAGAAACTTTGCCCATTTGTTTCTGCCGGGTGCGGGAATCGAACCCGCGCCACAGAATTACGAATCCTTCACGCTATCCACCAGGCTACCTGGCCCCCTAACCTGTGGTTGGGGTCGTCCCACGGGTCTTAGCTCTTCAGTATTACTGGGCGCCACTGCTCGCCATTGGGTTCCCCCAGTCAATTAAGGGCTGGCATTATACACCGCTAGCGAGTGGGGAGGTTCAAGCTTCCTATAACTCACCTAAACCTGCCCGTCCTGACACTGGGACATTTTCCTTTGCTTTATCTAGTCTGTCCTGAGGTCGCCAGCTGGGTGTTTATACTCGTGTCCCAACAACACTTCAGTGGTCTCATTAATTATCTTGGCTAAGGATGCAATGTCACGTGCAGTGCAAGGTGTCACTAATGGTCTCATAAATATATATATAGCCCTAGAGAATGGAGGCTCACTTAAACTCATCAATTAGTTCAAAAGGTTTACTGAAGAAAAGCATATATACACATACAATTGTATAAAGAAATGTCAAAAGGGGGGAAATTGTCCACTGGTGGCAACACTTCTCGATGACACGTCTCTGGCAACACGGTCAGCTGACTGGGGTCCACTCCTCAAGCCTCGGGGCACACCTCGCGCCTCTGGCAGCACGATCAGCTGGCAGTTCCAGCTGTCAGAACGTCGTGATTTTTCCACACCTCTAGCAATGCGATCAGCTGGGCGTTTCAGAGTATGTTGCTGACTCCTTGCACAACAGCTACTCTTCCAGGATCACTAACATCACCACGTTAATGCTCACACGCACCAACTCACGCCTAAATGCTCTTGGCTCCTAGCCTAATATTCTATCACTTAGACAATAAAATGAGAAGAAATGTTCACAACATACAAAATACTCTAGCTCGCCTAGATCAAAAGAGGTAAAGGGAGGGACAATTATCTACCTTATTTCACTCCAACCACAAAGCTGACTCGTCCTCTGTTGAGGAATGTTGAGGTTCCTGGTCCTGGCATTTGCTCTGCCGTCGACTAGTTCCCACCACACACACAGGTTCCTCCGTCGCCTTCGTGGTAACGCGTCCTCACCGTGCTAATTCCCATCAGGTACTGCCTTTCTCCTCCTCTTCTCTGGGGTACTGGAGACAGGTACCTCCATCGTCGTCCTCCACTCTGGCACTGCCGACACCTCGCAGTCCAGCACAGCTTCCCTCGCCTCACTGCCAGTAGATTTGGCCCGGCCATAGCTATTCGCTTGATGTAGAATATGTGGTCCTCTGGGCGTCCCAGACGTCACCAGCCCAACGTTCCCTCTGCTGCAGACTCTTGACAGAGCTCTTGGCTCTCTAATCCGGTTCGTCCTTGCCTCTGGGCACTCCACGGAAGTTGGATGGTTTCTCAGACTGTCTGCAGAATTGAAGCGGAGCTTAAATCTACTGGTAAGGGCTCTCTAGATCCGGAGCTCGCTTAAGTGCATCTTCCCTCTATGATGGCTCGTGACGTACTCTCCCCGCCCCGGCGCCAGCCGCCCCTGAGCCCTCCGCCTCTTGACGTCACACCGCCCGAGGGCTCTCGTCATTGGTCACTTCCGGCATGTGACCTCACCTGGCCAATCAGGTGCCGGGAAGCGTCAGGACGTCTTGGCGAGAAGCAGGATGGCTCGACACCGTCCTGTGCCTCAAAAAACGCAAGCCCCTTGCATTATCAAACTTAGTTGGCCATTTTACAGCCAGCTTAATCACGCTCCACGCTTTCCCACACATGAAAATGTTCCCTGAACATTAGAGAATACTTAGGCTTAGGAGATATGACAGTCTAAGCTGGGAAGAAAGAAATATAGGGGTGGACACCATCACATACCCCTCCCCTTAAAATAAGAGTCATATCGAATGAGCAGCATTGGAGAGGGCAACTATGCTCTTGCTCCCTCCATTACTAAAGTGTCAATCCTCCAGTTTGTGTCGTGGCTCGTACTATCTCGCCAGTCACTTGTGTTTCTACACTTCCACCTCGCACCGAACTGGGTGGAGTTGGTGTCCCCTGAACACCTATAAGGGACCATCCTTCCATGTCCACGAGTGCGTTCCAACGACTCGTTACCAATGCAAGGTTCAGTGCATGTAGAGCCTCCACTGCGTTGTGCACTCTGAGGTACCCTTGCACTTCCGCCACGTCCTACAGGTACTCTATGCTTCCTCTCAGGATCTCCTCTTTGCCATTCTTCTCTCTTCTCGGTTCCTCTTCTCCCGTAAGTGCGCTGTCTCCTCACAGCGACACCTGTTACCTGTCCTCCATCCAGTAACTTCATCTTCTCTACACTAGGCTTTTGCGATGGCCCAATGCCCCTCTGGCTAGGCCGGTGCCTACCCTGGGTATACCTGTCTCCTGCTTTCTTCCAATTACCTTTCCTATACCATTCGTTCCCTCGTTCCCGACGAACATCTTCACTCCTCCAAGAGATTCTCTTTCCTGTAGACGTCTTCTTCAGTTCGTGGTTGGGCTCGTCCACCTCCCTGTGGCTCACCTCACCACGGTGGTTCATCTTGCACCTACCACTATTCATCCGGCTGGCATAGGGTGCACTGCGTCTTGGCTCCTCCACTCTGCCCCTCACCGCCGTTCGCTCATCCACTGAGCTCACCCTTTTTGGTCGAGGGAGTGTGATCTGCAGCAACTTCACCGCCCCAGGCACTTGTACAGCTACTCCTTGCCACTCCTCCACATGCACCATTAGGCTTAACCGCAGGTCCTCGTCGGGGTTATTCATGACCTCCGATGACCTCTCTGTCTTTTCGCCTTCGTCGCTGTCGTCCCTGACGACGTTATCATTGGTGTGGTTAGCAACCTCACCACTGCCTGGGTCAACTAACACCTCACCTGGCAGGGTCGCACCACTGCCTGACACATAGGCACTCCTGGCCCAATCGGGTTGTATCCTTCCTCAACCGAGGTCGTTACCCAGCACCATCTGCGCGTGCTCTAAGGGTAACTTAGGGGCTACAGCTACGACAGCCTTCTCGGCTCCATAGTCGGCAATCAGCTGTACCTCGTGAAGTGGTAACCTGTACTCTTCTCCCACACTCCGTAATCTCACCACTCCCACCGGTGATTCATTATATTCGTTGGGAAGAATACTCCTGGCTACCATGCTTATGTCAGCACCCGTATCACGAAGAACTGCAGTCTCCACTGGGTCTGATTTCCCAAACTTCACTGTGGCCCTGAAAACGAAGGGGTGTTCACCCAACTTCATTTCCCAACCATTCACATTGGGTCCACTATGAAATGGGGTATGAACAAATACTCTCTCCTCTTCTAACATCAGTCCCATATTCCTCCGGTTCTCGTCGCACTCAGGGGCGAAATGTCCTCTTACACCACAGTTGTAGCATCGGCCGCCCCCCCTAGGCGACCAGTCCCCAGTCACTCTGGCTATGCCAACAGCAGACGTACAGCTGTTGTTGGTCCTATTTGAGTCCTATTTGGACTCCCCGTCGTTGTCTCCCTGGCAGCGTTCCTCGCTCCAGCACCAGTCCCGGTGTTCCCCCCTTGGGGTCTCCTCACCGGTTCCCCTGAACCCTTGGACCGACTCACCTCACTGAGTAAACTATTCTTGGGAGAGTCTCCGCCCGTCCTCGCCTATCCTGAACTTTTGACGTTCCCCCCAAACCTTGGGTAAGGCGAGTTCCTAGGCGGTCCCTCCTTCCCGAGATGTAGTGCCTCTTCCAGTAGGTCGGCTCTGTCTGCAGCAGCCTTAAGTTCTCTAATACCTGCCTCCTTGATCCTGACCCTTAGCTCTGCATGGAACATTGACATGAATCTTTCCATCACCATCAATTGCTTCAGCTCCTCCATCGTCTCCACCTCTTCAGCCTTCAGCCACCACAGGAACCTGTGCTCCATGTCCCGAGCAGTCTCAGCATACGGCCTTCCGGAAGCTCTTGTGCACTCACGGAAGCGTTTCCTG
Organism: Procambarus virginalis; assembly: GCA_020271785.1. Classification (NCBI taxonomy): domain Eukaryota; kingdom Metazoa; phylum Arthropoda; class Malacostraca; order Decapoda; family Cambaridae; genus Procambarus; species Procambarus virginalis. Next base: position 3,523,683 of record WNGS01167372.1, on the reverse strand, counting down.
TAAACCTCTAGGGTTAGTCGATATGATTTGAGCACAGCTTTCTTGATCATATCGTAAAGGGCGCGTTCCTCAAGGTACAACATGTTATAAGCTTCCCTGGCCTCGCCAGTCAACCTACTCTGCACTAACACAGCCCAATCCTCTTCCGGCCATTCCTTTAATGTCGCTATCCTATCAAAATGGTCGAAGAAAGCTTCGACCTCTAGAGGATCAAAGGTTGGTAGGTCGCGTTCCCGGACCTTGGGGTCATCCCACCGAGCAGACACTGAGGGCAGCCCGCACTCCACCCGACGCATCTCAACCTCCTTCTTTGCTTTTATTTCCTCCCGTCGCAGTTGTCTTTCTCCTTCCTCTCGTTGCAGTTGGGCTTCACGCTCCTCACGCTTCATCTGGGCTTTGTGCTCCTCCCACTTCAGCTGGGCTTCACGTTCCTCTCGCTTCAGCTAAGCTTCGCGCTCCTCCCGCTTCAGCTGGGCTTCGCACTCACGCTCCTCTCGCTCCAGTTGGGCTTCACGCTCCTCTCGCTTCAGCTGAACTTCGCGCTCCTCCCGCTTCAGCTGGGCTTCGCGCTTATGTTCCTCTCGCTCCAGCTGAGCTTCACGCTCCTCACGCTTCAACTGAGCTTCAAGATACATTTTCATTATCTCTAGCTTCATGCTTCTCCTGCTACTACCGCTGGATCCCCTACTGCTACCTTCGTCGCTCCGGTTCCCACCAACACTGACAGGTACTTGGGGCAGTCCTTCCTTGGAAGCCTCCTCTTGGGCCTTGAGCTGAGCCATGATCTCAATCCGACGCTCCGCCACCCTGGAGGACCTCAATCTCAACCGAAAATGGTCCGCCACTAGCTGCAGCTGAGCCTTGGTGCACTCTTCCAACTCCTGCTCGTCCCTCGACTCAATAAACTTCTTTACTCTGTCATCCTCCATCTCTAGGCTATTGAGTAACTGTATACAGGGAATTCACTAGCGAGCAGTGTAAACCGAGACCAATATCGACCTTAATACACTTGCCCTGCACTTGCAATCCTTTGTCCACTGTTGTTCGATGTATCCTGGCAAGGTCGCCACTGTCAGGGTGTTCACCTCCTTCCTACCTGTGGTTGGGGTCGTCCCATGGGTCTTAGCCCCTCAGTACCGAGCGCCACTGCTCGCCCTTGGGCTTCCCCAGTCAACTAAGGGCTGGCCTTATACACCCCTAGCGAGTGGGGAGGTTCAAGCTTCCTATAACTCACCTAAACCTGCCCGTCCTGACACTGGGACATTTTCCCTTGCTTTATCTGGTCTGTCCTGAGGTCGGCAGCTGGGTGTTTATACTCGTGTACCAGCAACACGTCAGTGGTCTCATTAATTATCTTGGCTAAGGATGCAATGTCACATGCAGTGCAAGGTGTCACTAATGGTCTCATAAATATATATCACTCTATGCAAATAAAGGGACCCAGTCTATGGAACTCATTCCCTATTGAATTGAAAAGCTGTCCAACTTTTACGTCATTCAAAAACAATATTAAAAAGTACCTAATTTCATCTTCATAGTTTTTTACCTTTTGCTTTAAAATTGCACTGTATCTATTGCCACCCAATCTCCTAACCTTTATTTACCCAATTTGAACATCTTTACCATTGTGATCATTGCTGTCTTCTTATATGTGCTCTCAATCTACTGTATGGTGTCTATTAATCTTGTTTAAATTACCAATCAAGCTGTCAATGTCATCAATCAGAGCTTTAATATACTTACTAAGCTCTCTCATCTCATTTTTCTCTTGCAACGTATTTGTTATCATTTATTAATTCTGATAGAAATTACCTACTTAAAATTATCTGTTAGATTAAGGACCTGCCCGAAATGCTGCATGTACTAGTGGCTTTACAAGATTGTAAATACTGTACTATTCAATATATAGCCCTAGAGAATGGAGGCTCACTTAAACTCATCAATTAGTTTAAAGCTTTACTGAAGAAAAGCATATATAGACATACAATTGTATAAAGAAATGTCAAAAGGGGAAATCGTCCACTGGTGGCAACACTTCTCGATGACACGTCTCTGGCAACACGGTCAGCTGACTGGATCCACTCCTCAAGCCTCGGGGCACACCTCGCGCCTCGGGGCACACCTCGCGCCTCTGGCAGCACGATCAGCTGGCAGTTCCAGCTGTCAGAACGTCGTGATTTTCCCACGCCTCTAGCAATGCAATCAGCTGAGCGTTTCAGAGTACGTTGCTGGCTCCTTGCACAACAGCTACTCTTCCAGGATCACTAACATCACCACGTTAATGCTCACACGCACCAACTCACGCCTAAATGCTCTTGGCTCCTAGCCTAATATTCTAATATTCTATCACTTAGACAATAAAATGAGAAGAAATGTTCACAACATACAAAATACTCTAGCTCGCCTAGATCAAAAAGGGGTAAAGGGAGGGACAATTATCTACCTGTTTCACTCCAACCATGAAGCTGACTCGTCCTCTGTTGAGGGATGTTGAGGTTCCTGTCTTGGCGTTTGCTCTGCCTTCGACTAGTTCCCACCACACACACAGGTTCCTTCGTCGCCTTCGTGGTAACGCGTCCTCACTGTGCTAATTCCCAACAGGTACTGCCTTCCTCCTCCTCTTCTCTTGGGTACTGGAGACAGGTACCTCCATCGTCGTCCTCCACTCTGGCTCTGCCGACACCTCGCAGTCCAGCACAGCTTCTCCTCGCCTCACTGCCAGTAGATTTGGCCCGGCCGTAGCTACTCGCTTGATGTAGAATACGTGGTCCTCTGGGCGTCCCAGACATCACCAGTCCAACGTTCCCTCTGCTGCAGACTCTTGACAGAGCTCTTGGCTCACTAATCCGGTCCGTCCTTGCCTCTGGGCACTCCACGGAAGTTGGATGGCTTCTCAGACTGTCTGCAGAATCGAAGCGGAGCTTAAATCTACTGGTAAGGGCTCTATAGATCCCGGGCTCGCTTGAGCGAGTCTTCCCTCTATGACGGCTCCTGATGTATTCTCCCCTCCCAGGCGCCAGCCGCCCTCCCGAGCCCTCCGCCTCGTGACGTCACACCGCCCAAGGACTCTCGTCATTGGTCACTTCCGGCACGTGATCTCACCTGGCCAATCAGATGCCGGGAAGTATCAGGACGTCTTGGCGGGAAACAGGATGGCTCGACACCGTCCTGTGCCTCAAAAGCAGTAAGCCCCTTGCATTTTCAAACTTAGCTGGCCATTTTACAGCCAGCTTAATCACGCTCCACGCTTTCCCACACATGAAAATGTTCCCTGAACATTAGGGAATACTTAGGCTACGGAGATATGACTCTTCTAAGCTGGGAAGGAAGAAATATAGGGGTGGACACCGTCACACATAGGAAGTAATATAGCCAAACATAGGAAGTACAGTAGTCTGCAGAGGACGTACAGTAGCCTATAGAGGAAATACAGTAATATAGAGAGAAAGTACATTAATTTACAAATGAAGCACAGTGGGCTATAGAGAAAGTACAGTAGCGAACATAAGAAGTAAAGTAGCGTAACAGAGCAGTAGCCTATAAGAGGAAGTACATTGGTCTATAGAGGAAGTACAGTAACCTAACAGAGGAAGTAAAGTAGCCAAACAGAATTACAGTCGTCTATAGGGGAAGTTCAGAGGTATATAGAGGAACTACAGAAATTTACATATGAAGTACAGTGATCTTTTGAGGAAGTACACTAGCCTAACAGAGGAACTAATGTAGCCTAACAAAAGGAACTACAGTAGCCTAACAAAAGGAACTACAGTAGCCTAACTTAAACAAATACAATGCCTAACTACAGTGAAGAATAAATAACGCGAATGAACGTGAACAAAAATCACAGTACTGGACGCGGAAATTGTGACGAGAATGATGTAGACTTTAGACTATAATATTATGTGGTCATGTTAAACATGCAAAGGCGTGGAGATATCTTGTAATGAGTTACAAGATATCTCCTGGATGATATTGAAATCTCAATGTCTGATTGCGAAAATGATCTAGGGTCATGATTAGTATGAATTTAAAAGGAAAAGTTTTATATTCTACTACCAGCAACTGATACTCGTCCCGCTCTCTGGCTTTGCTATGTTGATGACATTTTTGCTCTTTAGTCTCTTGACGAGAAATCGTCACGAGGCCAGTCTTTTCCAGCCTTTCCTCTCCTCTGCTCTTTTATCAATTTCAAAGTTGAATGGAAATTTAAGTCCCTTCTTTTTTGACGTTCATGTTCACAGCTCTGTGCCCTGTTTCTCCTTATCTGTTTACAGCAAACCCATGCACAGTGGTATATATATATATTCACTTCTTTTCCTACCATCCTCCTCCTGTTCAGAAAAGTGTTCTCGTCTCTCTCTTCCTCCGCGCTCTACGCAAATCTGACCCTCAAATTATTGATTCTGACATTGCCTTTTTACAAGTCTTTCTCTCCACTGGACTGGTCGGTAGAGCGTCTGTCTTGTTTGTTTTTAACTGTTTGCCAAATGTAATCGAATGTTTACTATATACATTCACATGTATATAGTAAATACAACATACAAGGACTGAAAACAAGAACAAACAACAACAGTACAGTTCATAAATGGCCTCCTCACGGAGTCAAATGCAGTATTTGGAGCTTTCACAGAAACCCATGCAGGGGAATTGTTGGACAGTGAGATCTGGATTCCAGGATATAACCTATACAGGTGTGATAGGAAAAGTAGGTCACATGGAGGAGTGGGTCTGTATATTAGGGAAGACCTTGTATGCTCGGAGCTCCTAAACGTTACAAATGAGGTGGTAGAGGTACTGGGATTAAAAATAGAGAAAATAAATTTAGTGATTATTCTAATATACAAACCGCCAGATGCAACGGATGAGGAGTTCACAGAACAGATAAACAAAATAGAGAATAGCCTTGATAATTTGGAGAACCCGATACCTGATATTATCTTCCTAGGTGACTTCAACTTGCCTAGTCTCAGGTGGAAATAGCAAACAATAATATTATACCAGGAATCTATCGGGACCTAACCAACCACAGATTAGAGAACTACTTAGATTCTGTGACAAATTTTCACTCAGTCAGCAGATATCGGAGCCAACGAGAAATGAAAATATTTTAGATTTGGTCTTTACGAACAATGAAGACATTATCAGAGACATTACGATATCAGATACCACATATTCAGATCACAAGCTCATTGAAGTGCAAACGACCATCAATACTCAGAATAGACCTAAAACGTTGATAAAGCGAGAGGGGCTATTCAGTAAATTCAATTTTAATAATAAAAGGATAGACTGGGAGATAATAAACAGGGAACTTACAAACATTCCATGGGAAACTGTTTTAAGTAATACAAGTCCTACAGAAGGAATAGAAAAACTGACTTCGGAAGCGTATCAAGTCTGTCTGAAACATGTTCCCTTGAGGAAAGCCAGAAAGAGATCTAACGTAGAAAGAGAACGCAGACGACAGTATAAACGCAGGAAAAAAATAACAGAACTGCTTATGCAGACACGAATTTCCCGTCAAAGAAGGAATAATTTAAATAGGGAGATTGAAGAAATCGAGCGGAAATTGAAACACTCATATGAAACTGAAGAAAGGCAGTTAGAACAGAAAGCAATTCAGGAAATAAAGAAAAATCCAAAATATTTCTTCTCATATGCGAAATCAAAAGCAAAAACCACTGCCAGTATTGGACCTATTCGTACAAGTGAAGGTTCATACACGGAGGATGACAAAGAAATTAGTGAAATCCTAAAAAAGCAGTATGAGGACATGTTTAGCACTCCAATAAACAACATGAAAGTGGAAGATCCAGATAATTTCTTTATGCGGGATATTCAAACCCCTGTAAATATAACTGATATCAACACGAGCGCACTAAATTTTGAAAGAGAAATTGAAAACATGCCCATGCACTCGGCCCCAGGTCCAGACTCATGGAATTCAATATTTATAAAGAAATGCAAAGTGCCGGTAGCACAGGCACTCAGTATAGTGTGGAGGAAGAGCTTGGACACGGGGGAGATACCAGATGCACTTAAAGTAGCAGACATAGCCCCTCTACACAAGGGAGGGAGCAAAGCATTGGCAAAGAATTATAGACCAGTTGCACTAACATCGCACATCATAAAAGTATTTGAGAGAGTGATTAGGAGTCAGGTCACCAATTTCATGGAGACCAATGACCTTCACAACCCAGGCCAACATGGATTTCGAGCGGGAAGATCGTGCCTCTCACAGCTACTTGAGCACTACGACAAAGTCACTGAGGCATTAGAAGAAAAACAGAATGCTGATGTGATATACACGGACTTCGCAAAGGCTTTCGATAAATGTGACCATGGCGTGATAGCACACAAAATGAAGTCAATGGGAATAACCGGTAAAGTAGGACGCTGGATACTCAGTTTTCTGTCAAACAGGACTCAGCGAGTAACGGTCAACCATATAAAATCTAGTCCAAGTGCAGTTAAAAGCTCTGTACCTCAGGGTACAGTCCTTGCACCGCTGCTTTTCCTTATTCTCATATCAGATATAGACAAAAATACAAGTCACAGCTTCGTATCATCCTTTGCAGATGACACAAAAATCAGTATGAAAATTACCTCGGCTGAAGACATTGAAAAACTTCAAGCTGATATTAATAAAGTTTTCGACTGGGCATCAGAAAATAACATGATGTTTAACAGTGATAAATTCCAGGTACTCAGGTACGGTAAAAATGAGGACCTTAAACATAATACAGAGTACAAAACACAATCAAATGTACCCATAGTAGGAAAACAGCATGTAAAGGATTTGGGAATAATAATGTCTGACGACCTAACGTTTAAGGAGCATAACCAAGCAAATATTGCGACAGCCAGAAAAATGATAGGATGGATTACGAGAACTTTCAAATCCAGGGATCCCATCACAATGGTTGTACTCTTCAAGTCACTTGTGTTGTCCCGTCTTGAGTACTGCTCAGTACTCACTTCCCCCTTCAGAGCAGGAGAGATTGCTGAAATAGAGGGAATACAGAGAACATATACGGCACGCATAGACGGTAAAGCACCTAAATTATTGGGATCGTCTCAAAGCTCTCCAAATGTACTCACTAGAAAGAAGACGAGAGAGATATCAAATAATATACACCTGGAAGGTACTGGAGGGCCAAGTACCAAATCTGCACAGTAAAATAACGACGTACTGGAGTGAACGATATGGAAGAAAATGCAGAATAGAACCAGTGAAGAGCAGAGGTGCCATAGGCACAATCAGAGAACACTGTATAAACATCAGAGGTCCGCGGTTGTTCAACGTCCTCCCAGCAAGCATAAGAAATATTGCCGGAACAACCGTGGACATCTTCAAGAGGAAACTAGATTTATTCCTCTAAGGAGTGCCGGACCAACCGGGCTGTGGTGGGTATGTGGGCCTGCGGGCCGCTCCAAGCAACAGCCTAGTGGACCAAACTCTCACAAGTCAAGCCTGGCCTCGGGCCGGGCTTGGGGAGTAGAAGAACTCCCAGAACCCCATCAACCAGGTATCAACCAGGTATGTCTATGTGTCTTTGACCTCTTGCGCAACGAAGGTCGCGTTCAATCCCCACCTGTCCAAGTGGGCGGGCACCATTCCTTCGTTCCCACATCTCAAATCCTTATCCTAACCCGTTCCAAGTGCTTTACAGTCGCAATAGCTTGGTGCTTTTCCTGACAGTTTCCTTACCTCTCTCGTCTTGTTAACTCCTTACATTTTATCATTTGTCCCCATTCTCAAGCTAAACGAAATTTTTTCCATCCCAAATCCGTTTCCAACACTAGTACCACTGTATTCTGCCTTCCCCTCATATCTGAACTAAAAAATCCCACTAGTGTTATTTCACTTCATCCTCTTGATGTAAAGCTCGCCTTTCGACAAACTAACACTTTTCGAAGTAATCTGGTTCACACTGTTCCTCCTGCTACTAATGCTGCTGGTGTCTACTCCATTTCCTGTTCGTCTTAATCTCTCCCATACTTTGGAGAAATTTACCGTACACTAAATGACAGACTTAAGGAACACAAAAGAAGTGTTAAGTCTGCAGACACAAACAATGCTCTCTTCTGCCATGTAAGGGACTGATCTTCCCATTGATTGGTCTTCTTCTAAAATAAACTTTCCTGCTTCTACTCTTCACAGACACTGTCTTGTGGAATCGGCTCTGATACACAACATTAACCTTAGTTCTGGCTTTGTTACTGCTGACTATTCCCTTTCACAGTACATACTTAAATTTTCTAACCGTCATAACAAACGAGGCCTGACATAAGCCTACCCCCCCCCCTTTTCTTTTTCTTACCCTCTTATTCTATTCTTACCTCATCCTATTATTACACTCATCCCATTCCTACATTTCATCCTATGCTTACCTTTCAAATTACACTTACCTTCTTCTAGGAATTACCTTCTCTTACCTGCTCCTCACCTTACACCTTACACTCTTTAGAAATTATCTTCTCCTTTTACTTACTCCTCACCTCACTGTTTCCATGTTTATTGGGCTCGCAAATCTTTCCACTATCAACTGCCTCAGATTATCTGCGGTTCGTTACTCGTGTCAGAATATCAATTCTTGAATTTTCCCGTTTATACCACACCACCCATGCCGGGAATTAAGAACAATAATTACAAATAGCATCTAAACTACATGGCAAATAGCTTACCAGAACATATGAAATGGCGCGTGGATCAGTGTGAGTGTGGAAGTGGAGTCCAGCGAGCCAGGTGGAGAGTGTGGAAGGAGGGAGCGCGGGGTCACCATCTTGCGCCAGGCCGGACACCAGCTGGACGCATGGGCCTCTCTCACACCCAGAGAGCATCCACAACCAGCTCTCTGTAGCGGCGTTCATAAATTGGGAACATTGTATTTATTGTATGTACCTGTTAGAGGTGCGTGTGTGTATTTACTATTTATAACTAAACGATCGAGCTGTTAGCTCTTGGACCCCGCCTTTCTAACCGTCGGTAATCTAATGCACTGGTTCTTTACCAATTTCTTATACAAACACTCCTTTATATACAAAACATGTAAAACTTACACAAAACACTAATATACAAAAACAAACACAGACTTGCACATGCCACATACCCATTCATTAACTTACTCAGTTTCTCGAACTTTCACAAGCTCTCTTGTACATACAAATTCTCTCAAACTTACACAAATTATATAAACTTAGTCAAACCCGCAAATACCTACATACAGTCATGTACTAACACAGATTCATGCACTCATAAACACCCAAAATTACACATAGAAACACATGTATTCAAATCACATAGATTCATTTCATAAACTTACATCCAACCAACTCAACAATGTTAACCTATCCTGCTTACACAAATACTAATTTCAGAACATTACACAAAACGCACATTCAAC
>WNGS01167372.1:3484388-3494625 GCA_020271785.1 Procambarus virginalis | reverse complement strand
ACCACCACCCGGAATTTCCCTGCAAATTCCCAGACGGACAACTGGAATTCCTGGAAAAGAACGACGATCCTGATGGTACCGAACTACCAATGTTACGGTGTACGAAAGTAAAGCGTCGCCTTGCACAGTAATAAAAGTATTTGTGTGTACGTCTGTAGCATACTTCATGTGTAAAGGAAGAAATGTATATTTTTCACTCACAATGTTCAGTAACATGTTGATTGTTGTGATGTGTGTCATATATATATATGAACACGTAGTATTGAACGGAGGGTGAGAATAGCTTCAGCTACCTCACCCCTTTGTTTGTATTTATACCTCAATAAACTTATTTCAATGTCAATTTCAATTATTATAATGCTGGACACAACAACAACAACACGTGTTGAGAAACGCAACAAAAGCCCTCAGTACTTTACCTTTAATTCCTCCCATTCGAACTCCAGGAAGTCGGCTGTTGAGAGATCGCCATGCTTCTCAAAGGCAAATCTAAGTTTACTGAGGAGAGCAAAAGGAGTTGCGAGGGAGAAGAGGAAGCCATGAGTGTCGTCCGTGAACCATCCGTCCCGGTGTTGCGTCCTCACCTCACACTCTATCACCTCACCCTTGTATGTATGCCAAATCTAAATTTAAAAAGAAAACAAGTGAGGAAACAACATGGGGATATTCCTGTTCATTAGGGCGACTCTCACATTTGCAAGCAAAATACAAAATGTTAACAGGTGAAACATGCAACAAAAGTTACTCTGTGCAGTAAAACACAAGCTGTTGTGTACCAGGTCTCCAGCTGTGAGGTCGGGCCTGGAACACTTGGTGCCTCTGGATACACAACAGCATAATTAAAAGTACAAATCTATTCTTATCAGCTTGGTGCAACATGAAGAATCTTGAATGCCTCATTACAATATTGTCTGCGTTCGGTGACTGTATTCTGTTACATGGATCGTCTAAATACGCTCCTTACCTGAGTAGAAATAATCATACTTCCTCATGTAAATAGCAAAAGAAAGCGACTTCTATTGTTTAATAAAGTTTAAAGGGAGCCAAGATGCCAAAGATATGAATTATTTAAGTTGTTAAATTCGTTGGGGAGGAGATCAGAGTGAGTACTGCAGCCAGTATGGCGGCTCAGATCAGGGAGACGACAAATTCCCGCCAAATATCACAGATGCGGTGACGTGGTGTCTCCTGTTTTTTTTTTAAATCTGATTTGTTGGATGCAGTGGTGTGTCCAGTTTGTCCAATCAGAGAGCACCCATATCGTGACGTCGGAGCCAGATCTGCGTGGCGGGGAACACCGCCTGCTGTCACTAGCCACTAAGTGAAAGACGTAACAGGTCATGTAGCACGTTGGTCCCACGTTTAGGTGAGGTTTAAGCCAACAGATGGGACATTTACTCTTAGCAGTACTCAAGAGGCAACATTGAAGAGGCCACATATAACAGTTAAGATATTTTCGGCTTTAAGCAAGTGTACATTTATTTGCAGTAAATTGTTTATTCATTTACACTGTGTTTCGTTTCACTCTTTCTTCACCCTCTATAGTGTTTCCCTGCGTCTGCTTTGGAACACTGAGCACAATTAATAAAAAATCATGCAGGGACAGAATTACCACTGTATTGATAGAAATTATCCGGCCTGAATGAAACATTAGCCAGATTGATGACCTAGGACATTACTTTTGTGGCAGACAAAGCGACAGCATGGAGCCTGTGTTTGTGTCCATGGATACATATATTGGAGACCCGAGAGCTGACGGTTTCCTCACTTCCTACAGGGTTGCAAGGCTGAGTGTGGGACACTCTCCCTGTGAGTGACTGAGGTACTCCCCACAGTAGCACTAGTGAGATGGGAAGAAAGACCCGGGGTGCTGCCACAATTCACAATATTGTTAAATATTTAAAGCAATACTGGGCAGCAGAAAGACGTCTGAGTTGAGTGATGTGATTGCTGACTGGTCAGTGGAGGCCATTGACCAGTTAGAGATCACAATATTCAACTCAGATGTCTTTCTTCTTCCCAGTATTGTTTTAAATACATATGATAAAATCCTTATGAATTGTTTTTCGGCTGTTCTGTTATATGTTATCTATTTATCTTTCGGCTATTCTGTTATCTATCTGTTATATATTTATCTTCCGGCTGTTCTGTTATCTATCTGTTATATTTTTATCTTTCGGCTGTTCTGTTATCTATCATAGCTATCGATATGTAAAGTAAACCAAGTTATTGACATTCTATGAAGTCCTACTGGTATCTAATAGGAAAGATTGTTGTTGTTGTTGATTATGGGATTACGACGATCGTGGGATCAGTGTACCCTAGCAACCCACTTTAGGATACGGTGGAACGGAATAGGATCCCCCCAATAATCACTGCAATCTACGGACATGGGTGATGAACCCAAGAGTATGGCAAAGAATCTCGAATCTGATGTCTCACTCTAGGTGAACGGGAACCATGCAGGATATTTGTAACTTACGAACGCCATGTTGAAACTTCGTGCACGTGCCATTAAACCTGGAGCAGTATAGAAGAAGGTATTCCACAGTATCTTCCTGACTCGGGCACCACATGCAGTAGGGAGAATCAACAGACTGAATCGATGGAGGTGCGCTGCGAAGCAAGAATGCCCGATTTGGAGGCAAATGAAGGCCACAGACGCAGAGAGGACATCCTCTCGAAGGGTCGCCAGGGAAGAAACCCGAAGGACTGGTGCTAAACGTTTCTTCCCTGCACTCACGGCAGACTGCTTAAAAATCCAGAGTCACAGGTGAAATGTCTCAGTAGCTGTGCGCCATGCCCTGTCGCCGCATGCTCCACCACATTTTCTATTAATCCCTACATGGGATAGAATCCATTGTAGTGACACCACTCGCTCTGGGGATCCAAGGTACTGCTATAGCTCCACGAGAATGTGAGACCTTGTGATAGTGTCTCTGATTCGTCAAGAAGACTTGATGTGTAGGGTCGCAATGGTGTCCACTTATAACAACTACTGGCTGGTAGGATACCTGTCGAAGGAGGTGCAGGGCAAACAATAGTGCAGTTTGCCCTGCCAGGTTGGAGTGAGAGTGGGATAGCTTACACGCCTGGCAAAAGGACAGAGGTGCAAATTATGCAGCTGTAGAAGGCGGCTGATTTTCTTGGGACTCATCTGTGTAAACCTCAAAATGCCTAGAGTATGTAGAGGCTCGCAGCTCAGCATAACTTGAGGGAGCCAGAACCTCTGAATCCTTCTTCCTGAGGTATTGCTTGGAAAATTGTACACTGACACAGACGAGATCTTCTTACCAGCGACGGCTCAGAGAAACAACCGAACCAGGGACAGGGATCAGAAACGGGAAGGAAAAGCCGTGCATATGCCCCTAGGTACCAGACTATAAAACACAGTGGTGGCGCCGTGTACACCGTCTGGCATATCCCACCAGTGGGCCTCATACCCCAGGCAAGTAAGTGGATGTAAAGCTGGGATTCTCTGGGTCCTCGAAAGCCAGTGACACATAGCGAGGAGGCATTCATATTTCAGGGGCCAAACCCCTGACACAGCAACAGGTAAGTAAAACAGTGCCTCACATCAAATGAGGACAATCGAGTATTATTATCAGCCACCTGTGGACTGGGGCTACTGGTAATACACGACACAATATGCTCACCAGCGGCTTGGCTGACAAGCGGGTCCAGATAAAGTACAGGACAACTCTTTTCTGAGTTGATGGAAAGGCCTTTCCCCATCACACAAGCCGAGAATACAGTCACGGCTGCTTGCAAAGTGTGTTGCACCTTCTTGAGAGTGACACTCTCCACAACTAGGGTCACGTTGTCGGTGTCTGCAACAACCTGAACACAAGGGAAGACGGGAAAATGGAGAGAAAATGGAGAATAGGAGTGGCCAAAGTTTGCATCCTGTGGGACCCTGTGGCTGGTTAGGTAGGATGTAGAGACCTCACCTCCCACTGCCACCAAGGAATGAGTGACCCACCAGATCGTTCCAGATCCACTGCAGCGTAGACCCTGAGAGTTCAAGAAAAGGCCTGGAGGACTGCAGTATGGGATGCAGAGTCAATAGCACCTTTGAAGTCAAAGAATTCTGCAAGAACTCGCCTCTGGTGGTAAACGTTCATTACATGGTGTTCCAAGGATTGGAGGCAGTCCATTGTGCTCCTCTTAGGCCGGAACACACTGAACTTCTTCAGTTGGAGGCATGAAGCCTCCACTCTCCCTGCGGCCGGTGATAAAATAGGCATTCCACCAATTTCCCATGACATAGAAGCAAACTGATGAGATGATACGAACTTAGGACTGATGCGCCCGCCTAGGCTTGGGAAACGTAAAAAGGATGGCGTATTTCCATGGGTTAGGGAAGACACCCCAGGACCAACAGGTATTAAAGAAGATAAGGAGGTGGGAACACAAAACTTATGACACCCTCCGAAGAAATTAATTCTGCATACGTTCACATTCGGCGTTATGTCCATTTGGGAGAGTTATAGGGCCTTCACTAGCTCTCCAGGCCTAACGGGTGATCAAGGTTTCCAGCAATGAACATGCCCTGACATGTATCCCAGCCGAATGAGCCGCTAGAGCACAGTGGGGGGAACTGAAAACCTCCATAAAGTGGTGGCCAGAGTGTGCGCCCACATCACAAACCGGCCTCCAGCACGGCCAGGTGGCCAGAGTGTGCGCCCACATCTACAACCCGGCCTCCAGCACGGCCCAGGTGGCCAGATGTGCGCCCACATCAACAACCCGGCCTCCAGCACGGCCCAGCTGGCCAGAGTGTGCGTCAACATCAACAAACCGGCCTCCAGCACGGCCCAGGTGGCCAAGAGTGTGCGCCACATCAACACAACCCGGCCTCCAGCACGGCCAGGTGGCCAGAGTGTGCGCCAACATCAACAAACCCGGCCTCCAGCACGGCCCAGGTGGCCAGAGTGTGCGCCAACATCAACAACCCGGCCTCCAGCATAAAGCAAGCTGATCTCTTGCCATCGACCCAACATCTTCTGCTGTTGACTGCTTGCATTGTCAAAAGCAACATTAACATTCTGAATTGTTATTTCTTTACCACCATCTTTTTGCACGTCAGCGTTCGATCCCCTATGGGCCCTGTTCCTTCACCAAGTCTTTATATTTCGCCCGTTTGTCCTCAAACCGGTTCAGTTATATTGAAATTCTTTCATTAAAAAATGTTTTTTATATTTATGCAGTTACTTTTTATATAATTCAAAACATTATTCATTTACATAAGAAATAATAATAATCATACTGATTATTATAATTATATATTATCACACACGACTTATACACACATTATGGTGGAGGACGGACCCAACCTCGTCGTGTCTCCATCTTCCGTGTGTGGTCTGGTCATCATATCTCCAGCCACGGTATTGTGACTCCTCGTCTGCAGTTATGCATTATTTACCTGAATTTATCTGAGGCTTCGACAGAGACAGAAAATCTGCGGCTGGACACAAGTAGCCTCATTGTATATGAGAAAGCTATACTGCTCATTACGCATAATGCTGAATATATGACCATACAGACAATAGCACAAGTTACATAACAAACGGCATCATTATACCATAACAACAGGAGACATTACCTTTCGTAGTGAGAATATATCGTTGTACTGGGTCAACGCTTTCTCCTGATAAATACCAGGGATTTAAGGCACCTTATGGTGTATACTGCTTCTCGGTGCATACACATGCTGAAGTATTCTTGCTGGTTAATCAGTAAGCTGTTCTGGTGTGGTCATAATAACTTTGCAGAGGAAAACCTGTCGTAAACCCAACACCAACCAAGTCCTGGTAACTACCTTGCACTTACAACACTCATATATCTAATAAAGAATTAAATATCCTTTATAAAGCTAGAGATACAACAGATAAAGGTCCACCAGAAACATCCTTCATCAATGAGTCACTCAAGTAGTTCACACCACAACTGCCTCAGTGTTAACTATATCCAGATAATGAGGGTTGGACTTGACTGTCCTGAACAGGTGTCAGAACAATATTTCCAGTCGCAAAATGTTTTTCCTAATATAATTTTTACAGGTTATGGAATGTTAACAATGTCATCTTTTGTTTAAATGTTTCCCTGTTAAGCACAAGAGAGACATCTTCAAGTATGCCTTAATAGCCATGCGAGACATTGCCAGCCACGGACACCAACCTTAAGGTCCCGCGTCACGCCATCGAAGGAGTGCGAGAGGTTGAAGTGAGATGTGAAGGCTTGGCCTGAGGGTAATGTGAAGGTCACATGTGCTGACCCCTGCACGTGGTCAGGGTCAGGTCGGCTGTGCTCACCAGACACCTTCACCTCGCTCTTTAACAGACCAAGACTCCCGCTCACCGTTCCATTACTATGGTTAAAAAACAACAAATATATATATATATATATATATATATATATATATATATATATATATATATATATATATATATATATATATATATATATATATATATCCACTTCAATAACTTGATTCTGTTCTGTTTTCCTAAAATAAATA
The DNA here is from genome assembly GCA_020271785.1 of Procambarus virginalis. NCBI lineage: Eukaryota > Metazoa > Arthropoda > Malacostraca > Decapoda > Cambaridae > Procambarus > Procambarus virginalis. Next base: position 3,488,102 of record WNGS01167372.1, on the reverse strand, counting down.
TGATGCTTATATATAATATGTTTTAGAGACTTAGTGTTTTCCAAAGGAAACGAGAATAGTTCTTGAGAACAATTATGTTCTGGGAGGAAGAGCGCCACTCACCTGTTGAAGGCAGCGGCGAGACGGAAGAGTGTGTCGGGTCCTAAGGTCATATAAGCCTCGTAGGCTTCACTACCGCCATCCTCTTGCTTTCCTACAGCCACCTTAACACAGGAAACACAACTTGAGGTAAATGTGTTGAGATACTCTCACACAATAACTGCTTCCTCACCATTTGTATTATAAACACTATTCATAATCTCCCAAAACTATCACCCTCTTAAGACAATGCGGCACATTATATAGCGTCTAGGAAAATTAATTAAAAAGAGCCGCATAATACAAATATCCAAGTAATAATATTATTACAAATTTGAATCAGAGCACAGTTTAATTCATATTGAGTTTTGTAGTTAAGTGGAATTAATTGACAGTCACTTATACACACACACAGAACAAGGGCGGCCTGTTGTATTGTTGGTAGCAACATTTATTAGGCAATTGCAGCTTAGGAGTTAATAATTTATCCCATGATACAATCATTTGTGTAATGTAAGATAACAAAACTGAAGTTAGAAAAAATTATGATAATGTCCAAATATCCAGTTATGCTCCAGCCTTTGAACAAGTCGTTAAGCTCCTGAAGTGACACTGCTCATGATGTTAAATGTTTGAGCTGTGTTGAGAGGTATTTAAATACACCCTAAAAGAATACGTTAAGAACTACTTGACATCTGGATGTAATATGTAATTATTTAATACTGAACGTGAAGTCAATATTTGCTCTGACACAATACTGGGGAAAGACGAAGAAAAAACTGAAAATGACCATGTGTGGTACAGTAGGAATTTAGTGCAGTTCCAGCTACGTTGATGGTACTCTACATTTGTACTCTACATATACTGATTGTATTCTACATATCCTGGTTGTAGAGGATACTATAAAAATTTCTAAAATAGTAGGCATTCTCTCCAAAATTTGATACTATGTACCTCGCCCTGTCTTAATATCTCTATAATATTCACTCATTTATCCACATCTCACTTATGGTATCAGTGGATGGGGATCCACCACCCATAATTACCGCCGGATCCTAATTACTCACCCAAAATCAGCAATTTGGACAATATCAAACTCCAGTCCCAGACACCACTCTGCTACTTCACTAAAATATCTGAATATATTAAATATCCAGTCTCTGCACATACTCTCAAGCATAATGAGCATAATCTCAAGCATTCTGCTAGAACTACAGACTTTATAATGTAATAGTATATGTCTGTCATCATTATGTCCCACCCATATAGTGTACATCATTAGTTATATTTCTTGAACCTGCTCAATTATCTTCGCTTACTTCTCTTGCAGTATTGTTTAACCATTTATACTTTGTTTTTTTATCTACTTTATTGTGAGTTTGGCCGAAACGCTTTGTGTATTAGTGGCTTCATTTGTTTGTGTAACTCCTGTCCCTCCTATTGTTCTCTTCCTCATATGATGTTTGTTTACATATTCTTATGAATATAATTAGAACACCATTATCTAACACTGATAAGTACACCCATTAACCAGCACAGAACGCTCTTAACAAGCACTGATAAGCACAGTTCACTTAACAAACCCCGATAAGCAAAGTACATTTCTAACAAGCACTAATAAGCACAGTTCACTACTTAACAAACACAGATTAGCACAGTTCACTACTTAACAACGACATATAATATTATATGTGCCTGTAAATAATGCAAATATTTCCTTGTCATATATTGGTAGTTTTTATATTTCAGTCTGTGTTGTTAGCACTACTTCAGGTTATTGAACAAAGTTTGTGTTGTAAAACACATATAAACACATATACATACATACATTCATACATACATATACATACATATACATACACACACACACACACACACACACACATACACACACACACACTACGAGAAAGCAGTATACTATTCGAGACGTACTGTCAGTTTAACAAACCAGGGAACGGTACAAGTCAACTAACCTTGAAGTGTGGGTGGTTGTCGTCAGTGTTGGTGCGGACCTCCACCTCGAGTAGCGGGCTGGGAGACGTCTACGAAACAAAAATAAATTACTTTTAACGTCATTACGCCTCACATTTCCTATGTGAACAAGTTTAAATTCCTCGCGCGCACGTGTGTGTACTCACCTAGTTGTGCTTGCCGGGGTTGAGTTTCGGCTCTTTGGTCCCGCCTCTCGACTGTCAATCAACTGGTGTACAGATTCCTGAGCCTACTGGGCTCTATCATATCTACATTTGAAACTGTGTATGGCGTCAGCCTCCACCACATCACATCCTAGTGCATTCTATTTGTTAACTACTCCGACACTCAAAAAGTTCTTTCTAATGTCTCTGGCTCATTTGGTCTCAGCTTCCACCTGTGTCCCTTGTTCGTGTTTCACCTGTGCTAAAGAGTTTGTCTTTGTCCACCCTGTCAATTCCCCTGAGAATTTTGTAGGTGGACGTCATGTCTCTCCTTACTCCTGTCTTCCAGGAACGTGAGTTTCAGCTCCTTTAGTCTTTCCTCGTAGCTCATACCTCTCAGTTCCGGGATGAGTCTGGTGGCATACCGCTGAAAACTTCTCTAACTTTGTCTTGTGTTTAACTAGGTATGGACTCCAAGTTTGAGCTGCATATTTCAGGATTGGACTGACATAAATGGTATACAGGGTCCTGAACGATTCCTTATATAAGTTTCTAAAGGCAGTTCTTATGTTGGCCAGTCAAGCATATGCCGCTGATGATATCCTTTTGATGTGGGCCTCCGGGGACAAGTTCGGTGTGATATCAATCCCAGATCTTTCTCTCTTTTGACTCTTGCAGAATTTCACCTTCCAGATGGTACCTTTGTGTTCAGACTTCGGCTCCCTTCGCCTAATTTCATTACTTTGCACTTTACTGAGTTAAACTTTAGTAGCCATTTTCTAGACCATTCCTCCAGTTTGTCCAGGTCGTCCTGTAGTCTCTGTCTATCTTCACCTGTCTTGATTCTTCTCATAATTTTTGCACCATTAGCAAACATTGAGAGGAATGAGTCTATACCCTCTGGAAGATCGTTTACATATATCAGAAATAGGATGGGTCCAAGTACAGAGCCCTGTGGGACTCTGCTAGTGACATCTCTCCATTCTGATGTCTTCCCCTGACATAGGACACACACCACACACCACACACACACACACACACACACACACACACACACACACACCACACACACACACACACACACACACACACACACACACTGGAGGAGACTGGAGCTGGAGGAGTCAGGAGTCACACTGCAGCAAGCTCCTGGAAATATCGTATTACTAAGTATTGGGAACAGGTTGAGGGCTACAGTGGTGTCCAAGGTAACATAAAGGTTCAGGGAAGTGTAAAGGCAAATAAAATACAATAAACAAGTAAAGGTGAAGAAATATAGCTGAGTTGGAAAAGTTTGTTTTGGTTCTAGAACAAACAAAGATGGCCGCCGCCACCACCACTGGGAATGTAGACACACCAACTGATGATTGTTTCAAAGGATTCTCACCCCAAGATATAAGGAAAGGAGGTGTTCTTGGCAGGCTTGAGATAATTGAGGATATGCAAAAAAAGTATGAAGAAAAAGTGCTTATACTAGAAGAGGACAATGGAGCTCTTGAGC
>WNGS01167372.1:3463472-3473971 GCA_020271785.1 Procambarus virginalis | reverse complement strand
CAGACAGACAGACAGACAGACAGACAGACAGACAGACAGACAGACAGACAGACAGACAGGACAGACAGACAGTTTTCAACAGATATCACGATTTGACTAGATATGATCTAGGTATGTTCAAGTGGGGATTCCACACAACATATTATATTACTGGACCAACATTAGTGGCCTAGAATATTTGATAACCACCTTGTCCAGGTTCCTGGTATATATTAATGTAACCTTAACTCATTAATGGTGTTAGACAAACAGATTTAATAAGGTAAATGGAATAAGAGGGAATTAGAGCATAATCGATGCAAATCTTCGAATTTGTGGAATGCGTTCCAGCACGGGATAACCAAAAACTGAAGCTAATTTAGTTTGTCCCCTACATCTATGAAATATGATAACAAAATAATGCTGTTCTTAATATCAGTCATAACTTTATTATATAAAATGACTAATATCAAGGTGAGGGGGGAAAATAAATGACTAGTACTCACATGCTGCCAACGAGGTGGTGAAGAGTGAGAACCGCCGGGTGCAGAGACTCTCTCCAGATGACCATGGTGCCTTCACTGATGCTGGAGACAACTGCCTGATAGTCCCTCATGAAGTCTCCGAAGCTCTCCTTCTCACTCTCCCACACTGCTTGCAGAGCCTGTTCATTGAGCAGGACGTCAGCAACAGTCGGAGCCTCTGCTGACACCCAGTGTTTGAGGGCTGATGCCGTGAAGGTTGCATCACGCTGCCAAGCCTTCACCATTTTATCTGCAGGTGAGGTCAACTGGGCCCACAAACTGCTATCACTATAGTCCAATGACGGATCATATTCTACGATGAACTGGAGGATATCCGACGTTAAAAGCCTCAGACCTATTGCACAATCTTGGCTCCGCTTCCCAAATCTTTTGTGGTCTAGTATAGCCCCAAGCTCTAGTGGGTTATGCAAGCCAATTCTAATTCTCCCTTCTTCATATTCTTCTTGAGATTTTTGCCCAACATCTAAATACAAAAGCAGCTCGGGTAAATGCTTGTTTATGTCTGTGCCAATCTTCCAAAAATCTTCAAATTGTTCCGAGTTTCCTTGTAATTTGAGCTTGACTAAATTATCCCGTGAATGGATGCTGCCTTTGTAGCTATAACCCCACTGACTCTGAGGGGCAGAAACTTTAGCTGCAAAATTATATCCACTATCATTTGTATTCACATCAGTTGAGATTTGCAAGTTGTGCCACGTTTCCTGTGATAGACTCCAGTACCCGAGTGTGTAGTGTGCTGTAGTGAGCACTGACTCCACCACCCTCGCACTCAGGCTCAGAAGGAACCCTGAGGCAGGTTGTGAGATGTTGATTGACACACTGTGCTCGTTGTTGTCTAAAGCCGGTTGCACCTCAAGCACCAACTCAGTATCTCGCTCAGCAGAATTTCCATCTCTTAGTTCTGCTATGCCATACAGTGGTGAATTTCGCGCCTGGGTAACATTACCTTGGAAGATGATGTCTTTGATATTAGGATGGCTCAAGATCGTCTTTAAATAATGCTTCGTGTGTCCAAACAGAGAATTGTCAACATAATTTAACCTTAAGGTGAATGGCACTTTTTCAGTCTCATATTCATTCCAAGCGAAATATGACAACATTTCTAACTCCCTAAAGCTATGAGTGGCATTAGCTTTATAATGCAGCTTGCGAGTAGGCAGAAGCAAAGTGATGTCACCGTCGTATGTGCTGCTGAGGAGCCCAGGATCCATCTCGAACACAATTTTGTAACCAATTTTTCGTCTGTTTAACTCAAATATTAAACTCTCGTTCCAGTGCAAAGAACTGAGAGAGAAAGTTCCTTCAACGTGAAACTGACTTTCTGAAGCTTCCCCGGAGAGTGATAAATGGCGGCCCGCTTCAAGTATTTCTTGACGTGCATGGAAACCGTAAGTTTCCCAAGAACCATCTTTCCTGAGGGCAAACCCGACTTGAAGGCCGTAGTCATTAAGCTCCTTGGTTGTCTTCAAGTTAAGAATCAGGTAACCTGGATATCGTTTGGGAGTGGTGATTGCAAAGACTTTGTCTGACCCCCAACCTACGTGAGCCTTAACTAGCTCCTCTTTGTCAGTTCTCATTGCAAAATAAATTCTTTCACATGGGTTGTACTCAAACTCTGTCAAGAATAAGTCAATACCAAAAGTATCTTTAGGATAAAATTCAACTTGCAATGATAATCTTAAAATTTTATGGAACTGATCAATTCCTCGTATAATAGTCTTTATGCTATTTTCATTAAGCCTTACTACAAACTCTACTTGAACTGCATCTTTATTTAACGGAATTGCTGCTGATAAAGTAATTCCTACTTTACCAACTCGCAGTTCAAATATAGACATCATTGACGTTGTCTCCATATGAAAGGATATTATTTCATATTTTTCAAATGGGAGGTAAATACTGAATTGCATAACTGGGTAACGAGAATTAAGCTTCATCCTGAGAATAATACCCACTTTTCCTCCTGGGTATTCCAGCAGCACGCTGAAGATATTATTGTTCTTGGGATCAAACTGAGGAGTCACCAGAACAATCTTCTCGTAACCCTTAAACGGTGTTGTCAGAGAGACAGAGACACTTCTACCCATTACTGAATCTGGGAAAGAATGAACCTTAAAGATGATTTCCTTATCGTTCGTCATTCTAATGTACACATCAATGTCTTCAATAGTATCTGTCCAATCTATTCTTATATTAACCTCTTGTAAAGCTTCAAAAGATGTTTTCAACTTCCAGGAAAAATAATTATAGTTTATGTGCTCTAGTGTACTACTTATTCTTATCATAAAACAGTCACTTATTAATTCGATACTGAAATTTTTGTCTTCAGTACCCAAGTAAGAATAAAGACCAAATTTTAAGTTGTCATAATAAAGCGTAATTGTATGTCTGCTTCTCCAATATTTACCGATTTCTATAAATAAATCTGTATGTTTTAAAAGGTACTTGTTATACACCGTTATACTTAAAACCCTTGAGCTGTATTGCTCAGAAAACTCCAATGAGAAAATAGTAGATAACTCTGGAATAACACTATCTACTGTCATTTCTATCTTAATATTTTGCTCATCAAACTTGGTCATCAGAGATATTTTGAAAAGCTCTTCTCCGTCTTGTGTGAGAGATGCGAGCAAGGTGGTGTTGGAGGCCACACTCCCAAGCTCAGCCTTGGCGGCAACTTTACCTCCTCCTGCGCCTCCTGTCATCTCACCCTCAAATCTAATGCTTAAGGATTCATTTTGAACATAGTCAAATGTTCCTGTTATGAGTATATTTTGGTAGGGAAGCCAAGGAGAATTAGCAGTAAGCTGTAGAGTGCGGTCACTGAGGTTCACATGCAGCTTCACGGTGTGCTTCTCATCCCCGCTGTCTAGCTTAAGGCTCCCGGTAATGTTATGGAGCCACTGGAAGTTGGTCTTTAAGGAGTGCGCACCCAGCCAGTCTGATGTCACCTGAACCTCGCACTTGGCCTGATGCAGCTTCCTCGTGTACTGCAATATTCCCGTCACGTAAATATCCTTCGAGCCGTAAGATATTCTAGAGTCCAGTGAAAATGAAAACTTTTGTTGAACCATAAAATTCACGTTAAAGGTGATCTTTTCTATATATGGCGAATTAATTTCACCTCCAACTGTAAACTTCTCCAAATTAAAATCTTCAGGCCAAGTCAAAAGCAGTGTGTGTCTCATTGATGGGTCCGGATAAGAGAAGGAAATTCTATTGGATGTTCCAGTAATTGTAATCCGGATATCAGCAGCCCAGTCAGGTGACTTCCATGCTACTTGTCGAATAGATGATCCCTCAACCGGAAATGTTGTTTCGTATGACAACTTGTATATTTGCTCCGCTCCTTTCGATAAAATAAATTCTACAATTCCTTCTTCTAAGAACATGTTCAGTAATGAAATTTTGAACGACATTTGATACGGGATGTTGGTAAACTTATCCTTATAAACAACAGCCAAAGATGCCTGACCATTCTTGGTACTGCTGCTCATATTAACATTATATTGTAATAATTCTTGACTTTTGAACTTCAAAAATAGAGCTGATGAAGCCTCAATGAATGTAAAAGCTTGAACATGATCAGCAGAAATAGTGAAGTTTAGCGACTCTAGCCATTGGTCTAAACTTTCAAACCTTATGTGCAGTCTCCCTTGTCCACTATTTGGATTAATCTGATAGTTGAGGTTAATGGTTAGTGGAGGAATTGACGGTGGGTAAACTAAGGATACTTGTGTGTCCATTTTCATCCAAATGTTGGAGGCTTCCATTCTCCATATAAAGTCTCCTAAAGCAGGAATATCCACGGTAAACTTTCCACCTGTGACAGACAATATTCCCTCTATTACAGTGGTCTTACCATTACTGATGACTTTACTTCTGAACTGGTGACCTTCTAATCCCAGATCGAGAGCAGCGTCCAGTGACGTAAAAGATTTAAGAGGAGTTTGTAATTCAATTTTAGATTTTAATTCCTGTCCATCATATATATAGTCGAGCCTGGCGAGCACAACTTCCACGTTGTTCTCCTCGTATCTACCAAGCAACTTGAACTGCACTGGAGAGTAAATGAGTGTTACTGATGCATTTATTGAATCCCACTCTAGAGCAGCGCTATACATTAACTCTTCACTTTCTGTTCTCAGAGAAGTCTTGAATATAACTTCCTTCAAAAATTCCCATGGAGTATACACTTGTATTTCTAAATTCCACATTTCTGCTTGAACATGAATTCTTACTGTGCTGTTTTTTTGCCAGGATAGATTTGCTTTAATTATGTATAAACCATTTTTGAAGCCAGCAGAAGACTCAAAGAAAATTTCTTCATAGCCAGGAATTGGTGTTTTTCCAGTTAGTGTCAAAGCAAATGCTGGAGAAAGTTGATAGTCGCCCAGTATGCTCCATTCATCGTTATTGTGAACCAAGGACAACTTAATGTGACTCGGATTAAACTTTAAGGAAACAGAGAGCTGCTTTATTGCTGTAAAAGGTGTGGTCAAGGCACCGTGAAGGTCAAGCTGTTCGTTCTTAAACTTGTAGAAGCCAGTGAGAGTTATCCGCTTACTCCAGTCAACAAAGACTGTGAATGTAAAGTCAACAGCTGATTTCTCGTACGAGAACTCCCCATCGTAGCCAATGAGGAGTTGAGGCAGGGATTTAAATGGTGTAGATATTTCGACATTGATCTTAACACGATTGTTATTAGTCATGCCTTTAACGGCGACTGTAAGTACATCTCCCCATTCAAAGGAAGCCGAGGCTAGATCGGTCATACTATTCATTCTATAATTTAAGAAATTTGTTAAGTCATACATGACCTTCACAATAATTGGGGTGCGTGGATTATCAGTGGATTCAAAGCGAAACTCTAGCGACGATTGCTCTATAATGAGTTGAACTGCAGAATTTACTGTGTAGACTGTTTTCCCTACAGTTATATGACCAATATAACTGATATGACCATCATGTTGGGAATATGAAATATTTGCCGTCACTGGCTTTGTTACCGAGCTAGTTAGACTCAGCTCAAGCTGGTAGCCATCACCTCGTGGCGTTAGAGCAGCGGTAAGATTGAACTTGTGCTCAGCCCAAGACAATTCAAGAATTATTCTGGAGACGTCCATATTGACATTAAATACACCGATTTGGCCGTACTTGGCGCTCGAGTGGATATGCTTTGTATCCAAACTAATGGTAAAGTGGAAAGCCTCGTAGCCAGTAACTGTAGCGAAGACTTTACCTTCATACACGTTACCACGTGTCCCAAATGTCATTTTGAGAGATCCATCCTTATCAAATGCATTCATAAGTGCAGAAATTTCGACCTTGTTATCAGTAATATTGTTTATGAAGGTAGATTCCATACTGAAGGTATGCTGATTCACACCAATGTCAAAAGATATACGAAGCTCGTTAGACTCGGAGAGAATATACTGGGCTCTGATATCTAATTTGTTAAACTCGATGAATGGCGTTGTTAGCAGGAACTCGAGCTGCTTAGAGTTGACGTTGTCCTTGGCGATCACCTTCAGTTCTGAAGTGTGTTCGCCCCAAGCACAGCTTGCCTCAAGATGCAATGGACTCGTAATAAAAAGACCAGTTCAACGCTGCGTTTATAGGCACAATAAACGGTGATGCTACAGAAGCCGTCGCTGACCCCACTGCTCCGTCTGGGGCTACCTGAAGGCCGGCCTGTAAGGATGCCTCTTCAACCGCTCCACTCACATTAATCTCAAAGGCTTCTTTCAATTTGTAATTGAAGTCAATGTTAAATGTAGAAATTCCTTGTACTGGAATATTTCCAGTTAATGAGAATGTACCAATTTTACGTTTAAGTTTTGAATTTAATTTAATATGGAAGATATCAAGACCATATTTATACGAGGCATCAATGCTGAATACGCCTGTATTGTATTCTGCCTGTAGATGATGAGTCAGTGTGTAGGGAGATCCGAAAACAATATTAACTTTCATACTTTCCAATACTTTCCTGGCACCATTCGGCTGGATATCAACTGTAGAGTTGAATGTTATAGTTCCCATTTGCTGTATATTTATATTGATCTGTGCAAAGTAAGCGGAAGCTGTGTGGCCAACGCCCCATGTTCCATCCACCTCTTCATAGTCAGGAATGTTCGTCTTAATCATAAAACTTCCTGACAACTCTCCTGCTTTATCTTTTACAAGCTCAAAAACTGCATTTACTTTCCAAGTTTCAAATTGACAATTTATCTCTAGGGAAGTGTCAAGGATATAACCGAGCACATAAGAGGTGTTCTTCAGCACAGGTTCTTCAGTGGTTAAAATGAGGCTGAAGTTTGCACGTGTCAAGGCACGACCAGTGGAGAAGTGACCAATAAAATTACAATCTGTATGACGGCGCTCAAGACGGATCTCACCATCATGGAAGAGGTCAAAAGGCATGATTGCCTTGAAGAAATATTGACCGAAATCCAACAGTGTCATGTCACAGTTTAGAATGAGGCTTGCATTTCTGTCTAGGACTACAAATGTGCCGTCTATTCCCAGACTTCCTTGAGAGGTATTAAGTTGAGCCGCTGCAACAGCGAGACTTCCAAACTCGTACATCAATGAGGCTGAGATATTACCAAACATATCTGAAGGGGATATCAACGCGATTTCCGTCTTTTGACGTGTCCAGGGTTCTTGATCATGGTTAATATCAATCCCATACAAATGTCCTAAAGAAACCGCATGGATATGAGCTTCATAGGAAGTTTCCTGGGTGTCTGACTCAGGGTAACCGATACCAATGTCCAAACTCTCATATTCCTTGAATGGTGTTAAGAGATTCAACGTGAGAACAGACCTGCCATCTTCACTATGCGAGAAGCCCTTGAGTTGAAACTCAATGTCATCTTGAACACTGATAAGTTTAATTTTGTGATTATCACCTTCGTGTTCATGGTCCAGCTTGATGTAGTATTCATGGGACGAGTGCAGGCTGGAGATTAAATCAACTGTTATAGAGAAGGAACTGTTCGTCTTGTGGAACGCCGCCCTGCCGTCAGCGTCGCCCAGCGTTGTTCTTACTTTAAGAGAAGCTTCGTTTTTGTCCCTGAGATCATAGGTTGCTAAGAACTCAGCGTGATCAAATGGTGCGTTTGTTGTCAGAAGAAACTCCACGTTTCCATGAGTTACGTTAGTTTGTAATGATAATTTTATGTTTAAAGGTGACTCAAACAACGAATGGAAGTAATTGACTTCTGTCAGAGTTTTCTTTAAATCATATTTGACTTCAAGTGAAAATAATTTGTTTTGATTGACTTCAAGGAACACTTCTTTGCTATGTTCCGAGAATGAATGATTGTACAAGAAATGTGTTACATTATTATTTACTTCATATGCTCGAATAAACAGAGTATATTTCTCTATTTCGAAATCCGTTGAAAATTCCACACCCAATGAATGATCCGGAAAAAGATGTCCTTCTATTTTTATGCTTGAAGTCAACAGGAATAAGTATGGGAATTCAAATGCACTTGAAACGTTGTAGTTATACATTAAGCCATAAGTTTCAGCGTAATAGTCACGTAATGCATTAAAGGAATCTTCTTTAAGGTTATAGCTGAAATTGAAATCAAATATTGTTTCTGTGCAGTCTGCCTGAACGTTTAAGCTTATTGATGACTTTGTTAAAGATTTATCAAGCATACCTTCAAACTTGGCACAAAACTTTGGAACTTGTAATGCCATTTTAACTCCCCATTTATCTTCTGCGTTAATATTCATGGATATGTCTATATTTTCTAACCCTTTATAGGGAACTTGAAGCTGTATATGTGATTCGGATAAACTTGCTTTCACATTGGCTCTAAACCATTCTTTTTCATCATTTAGATCAACCACTAAATCAGATTGATATTGATCTTGAGTGAAAGAAAAATTTATTTTAGCATCAGTTTTCACGGGAATATAAATATGATTATTAACTTTCACTATTATTTGGCCGGTATTGTGTGGCTCTTGAGATATATATCGTAAGCTGCCGACAAAGTTTTCGTCGTTAACCCTTAATTTGGCGTTTGCTGCCAAGTCTTTCCTTTGCAGCAAGATAACTTGGCCAATTATTTTCCTGACTGCATCAAAATCTGAATTGATATTAATGCTAAACTGCTTCTTTTTTCTCCTTATATTCCAATTTATGTTTCCCTGAAGAACTTGGAATCTATATCCGTCGCCATCAGTAACCAGAACATTCATAGAAAACTTTATTATTGAAGACCTGAATTGACATCTCAAATTTTTTAGATTCACCAGGAATAATGTAACTATTGAAAACCTTTTCCACATCATTATAGAGAACGAACAAAGAATAATGAGGTTTATGAAGCCCAAAATTAACTGAAAGTTTGCCCTGGTAGATTTTATCCGTAATATTCAACAACAGACTAATGTCTTTTGTGTCTATCAATTTTTCTTTGTAAATAAGGTCATATTGATTTAAATATTTTACAATGAAAGAAGGATGAAAATCAAGTGAGCCATTTAAAATAGTTTTGTAATGCCAATGACCAATATGCACAAGTCCATTAAGGTGAGCACCAATAAACTTATTCGTGGCATTCATTCCAGTATCTAGTTCAGCCCAGTATTTTTCAAACCCTTTAAAATCAGAATCCAGTTTAAAAGCGCCACTGAAAACATAATTTTCGATATTTGTGAGATCGGCTGTGAGCCTCAGCTGACCATTCTGTACGGTGCCGCTCGTCTCCGCTAAGACCCTTACAGTCAACAAAGCATCAAATTTGGGATAGACTGAATCAAATTTACTTGCCAAGATTAGAATGTCGTCTTCATGTTTTGTCAACTTAAAGTAAAGATCTGGGATGGTGCTGTTTCCCTTCTCGTATTTCACTTCCAGTCCATAGACTAACTCTGAAGCACCAACTTTGCCTTTGAAAATCAAGCCTTCGAATACAGATGATGTTATTGAAAAAATATATTCATTCCATTTCACTTGAAAGTTCCCTCTGAACTGAGAGCCAATGCTTAGTTTAGAATCAAAAAATTAACTTGTGAGCTTGCATGGTGAAGTGTAGCGCCGATCTCTAACTGCTCAAAATCCTGCTTTAACCATCCCTGCTTGTACATTAAAGTACTTGTACCTCTGAAGTAGAATATATTGTCACTTGACGGGAACATGGCACCACGACTGATTTCTAAGAGCACAAAGTTTTTTGACTCCAGATTGTGCTTCCATTTGATATCAATTTGGTCAAAGAGGGAGGACGTGGCCTCCAGCACGACATCAGACTGGTACCATCTGATGGGATCTTGTGTCTGGACTTTGAGCCTCATAACTGAAGCTTCATCAAGTAATACGTCAATTGCAGTATTTTGTACAGAATCCATCATTTGTGTTGTAACATCAACTTTGATGCTTTTGGTCCAAGGAGACATGAAGTGAAAGTTAGAGTTAACAGTTTGGGTAATATGGTCTGGTTCCTGAGGCGTCGGTTGTGACCTGTTCAGCGATGATAAAGGCTCATTCCTATTAAGTTTATATTCTAATTTAAACATCTGGCTATCCCAAAGTCCAATGAGTTGAGTACTGAACATATTATGTTCTTTAATGTGCGAAAACGTTAATTCCAGTTTGTGATCAAAAATGTTATCCACGGAAAACTGTCCCGTTGCCGTTACTGGAACAAAATTTTCATCCCATTCGGTGTCAAAATCAAAGTTAATTTTTAATCTATTGACAGAAAGTTGAAAGTGATCATTGAAACTGTTGCTGGTGATATTGTGAATTAAATCCATCACAACTTGGATCTGATCATGTGAAAAATATAAATGGGCCTTAAGATCATTGGGATCCGCATATGAAGCCTTTAATTCAGCTGTTATTGAGTTTATTGGGTACAAGAACGACCAGAAATCAAGAGTAGTAATGAAGCTGTCTTCATTAAAGGAATTTGTCACATTGAGGTGCAGGGGGTCAGTCCAAGG
>WNGS01167372.1:3432230-3443023 GCA_020271785.1 Procambarus virginalis | reverse complement strand
CTCAAAGTCAGTAGGTTAGCGTTTACTGAAAGAGGGAAACATTTTTTTTTTTTTGGCGGAGGCGAGCCTTCCGACCCGGCTGGCCTCTGTAAAGGATGTCACATGACTGAGGCTAAATGAGGTGAGACCGCACACCTTAGCCATCCGCTCCCTCCCCTCACACTTGACATCCGCAAGTTAACAGCTTACACACTTTCTCGCTATAAAGAATAATAAATAAATAATTAGTTAGGAGAAGTAAACCATCCAATGTGTAGATAATAGTTATGATTAAAAAAAAAAAGAGACTATGTATTGCTATGTAGAGGCTGTGTGTAGGTGAGAGGGGTCCCAACATCCCAACATATGTTGATGGGGGTAGGGGAGGGGGGGGCGAGGGGAGCTTCCCCTAGGCGTGAGAGGGTTGAAGGGTCATTTGCGGTTTCTGACAGAGAGGAGAGGCACTTAAGATGCACTGGGGGAGTGACGGTAATGGGATGCACCATCCATCCATCCATCCATCCACCAATCCATCCACACATCCCTCCATCCATCCATCCATCCATCCACCCATCCACCCACCCATCCCTCAATCCATCCATCTCTCTCTCTCTCTCTCTCTCTCTCTCTCTCTCTCTCTCTCTCTCTCTCTATCTCTCTCTCTCTCTCTCTCTCCCTCTCTCTCTCTCTCCCTCTCTCAAGTTACAATCATGATGCGCCAGTTAGAAAATTCAAAATAAGTCTACACATCAACGCGTGAGACGTGATCACTACCTACAAATTTTGTTAACTGTGATCCCAACATCGGCTCTCCCAATAAATATCATTGAAATGTAAGCGTGTTTTCTCAATCTCCATCACCTCTTCTTCCTACACCGTTACTGCAGACCTTGTAACACACAACGTCACACACCATTCATTCACTACCCCTTAGGTGAGCAATGTTCCCCACATACAAATTCCAACACAGAATGTTCAAGACTCCTGAATGAGTGAAACATCAACCCGTCTCGTTAGGGTCTAACCTTCATGCTGGTTTGAGGCGTAGTGACATGGGCGAGGTAGTGGGATGACCATACCCTCACCCCATCCACCCCACACACCAATCCCCCATCCCCACTCCCACCCCCCTTCAAAGCATCACTTCACCCTTCCCAGACCGGATGTTCTGTGCAAAGCCTTTAGTATTATTTCTGATCATATGTCGAACCTTGTATCGTAACGTGACCAACATGCTAACATCGTTCGTTGCTCAAAAAGCATTTTTTTAAGAGTAACGAGAGTCATAAGGTGGTCTTCAATATTATTATTATAACAAATCATAATTTTTTGTAAACACATCTGCATGGGATAGCAGTCATGGTTAGTCTCTCTCTCTCTCTCTCTCTCTCTCTCTATTCAGATCATTTAATAGTTGGGAAAAGTAACATCAATTCCTTTCTCCTGCTGCCGCTGTTCACGTATCTTTTTCATTTCACTTAGACTGACAGCTCACCAGAGGATGGAAGACTAATGTCAATTTTCAAGCCCCCATCTCTCACACCCTTATAACCCTATAACGTAACATGACCAACATGATGACGTCGTTCTATGCCCAAATATCATTAATGTAACGTGACCAACATGGTAACATCGTTCTTTGCCCAAATAACATTTTAAGAGTAACGAGCAACTTTCTGTCTGTTGTCCGAATATCATATTGATATGTGATAGTTTAGTTCATTTTATTATGCACCCATAGCCATCTTGCGAGCGGTATTAGAAAGGGTTACAGAGTCACATAATGGCTCAGGGACTGAACCACACAATTCATTTAGTTAAGGAAGTTACAATCTTGATCAGCTAGTTACAAAATTCAATATAAGTCAGCCCATCGACAATGGGTTCGAGACCGACCACAAGTACAGTTTCTAATTAAGCAGTGTCAATTTCACTTTGCCTCAGATCTACAGGATCTTGTTGAAGATTTAGTTTTAACAAAAAGTGAAACACGAGAACATGAACTAATAGGGTTGAGATAGGAGGAAAGGCTTTGCGGAAGATAAGAGCCGAGGAGACATGTTCGCTACCTACATTTCTTCATGTGAGTTCATTTTAGTTTAAAGTTTTCCATCTTAAATTAAATACTACCATCATCACCATCATCAACAACAACAACTTACTGGGTGCCTTAGTCATTCAGTTTACAACTCAGTAAGTTACCTATAATTCGAACCATTAATGTAACCTCACTTGTATGTATATACCTTACCTGAATAAACATATTTTTTTTTATATAAGTGTTTACTGAACGTGGGATCACGTCATGTGAGATTATTTAGTTTAGTTCAGTTTCCTAATCTTAAAATATTACGATCATCATCATCATCAACAACAACTTATTGGGTGACTTAGACATTCAGTTTACAACTCAGTAAGTGTTTACTGAACGTGGGAATCACTTCATATGTGATTATTTAGTTTGGTTCAAAGTTTCCTAATCTTAAAATATTACGATCATCATCATCATCAACATCAACTTACTGGATGTCTTAGTCATTCAGTTTACAACTCAGTAAGTGTTTACTGAACGTGGGAATCACGTCATGTGAGATTATTTAGTTTAGTTCAAAGTTTCCTAATCTTAAAATACTACTATCATCATCATCATCAACAACAACTTATTGGGTGTCTTAGACATTCAGTTTACATCTCAGTAAGTGTTTACTGAATGTGGGAATCACTTCATATGGGATTTTTTAGTTTAGTTTAAAGTTTTCCATCTTAAATTAAATACTACTATCATCATCCATTGTCAGCCAATTACTATTCGTATCATCAAAGTCCTTTCAGTCATCAAACAAGCAGAGGTGCTGCATAAACCACTAAAGATCTGACGTATGCAAGGTACATCATTTTTGACAATTCTGACACCAACCCACCTTAGCGATTCGACTGTGCACAGCACTAGCCTAGCACTCTTATAAATTTTATTCATTCACTGTTAACTTAGCATAGTGTAAGTTTTTTTCACATTTCATATCGCTTGTGTAGATTTAGTTTTAACAAAAAGTGAAACACGAGAGCGTGAACTAATCGGGTTGCGATAGGAGGAAAGGCTTTGTGGATGGCTAGTCATAACTTAACATAACAGATATGATTTCACAGAGTTTTAACCTTTTGCAAGTTTTTCAGTGTTTTCTCTTCACTTGTGCTAAGTGAGTCAGACAAAACGGGTCATTTCATTATTAGCCAAGGCAATACGCTATTAGCTAGTTAGTCAAAACATATAACACGCATTATTTCACAGGAATTTTTTTCTAGCAAATATGGTTCCTTTAAGCAGTTCATCACATCAAACATCAGCAGTCCGCGAAATTCTCTTTAGTCAATAATCATCCTTTACAGTATTTCTTGACTAAAATAGCACTCCAAACATAAGTGGCCATTTTTATTCACACTGTCACACTTAGTCAATAATTTGTTTCGCAGAGTGACAAGTTATGCTTAGTGACGAGATTTCACGCTGAGCATAGTTTTTAAGAGAGTTCACACTGTATTAATTACGGTCACGGATATCTTATGTTATGTTTATGAAGATCTTTACTTCTTATTTTTACCCATTTCCCAGCACCCTGCTTTTCAGCCTTCACATATTCTTTTCAAATCAACTTGGCTTACTTTTTTTTCCAGTAGATTTGTTTCACATTACATATATTAATCAACTTTCAAATTCAGTTCAGTTTCTTTTCAATATCACAGCTTCGTTGTTCCCCTGTCAGTATCCAGTTCATCACCTCATATTATCAATGTCATTAATACTACTATCACCACTATGTATCGGGTAGCTTAGGCATTCAGTTAACAACTCAGTAAGTGAAAATCACTTCATGTGAGCTCATTTTTAGTTTAGGATAAGGTTTTTCCATCGTAAAATAGTATTATCATCATGAACCAGGTATTGGACGGGTCTACCATTCAGTTTACAACTCAGTAACTGCTTACTGAACATAGATATCCCTCCATGCGTCCTCATTTTTAGTTTAAAGTTTCTCCATCGTAAAATAAAAAAATATATATATTACTGTCACTAACCTTGCATTGGCTGGCTCAGACATTCAGTTTACAACTCAGTAAGTGTTTACTGAATGCAAAATCGCTACATGTGTGGTCATTTAGTTTAAAGTTTCCCAATCTTAAATATTACTATCATCATCAACCATACATTGGCTGGCTTAGTCTTTCAGTTTACAACTCAGTGAGTGTTTACTGAACGTAGAAATTGTCACATGTGTGGGCATTTAGTTTAGTTTTAAGTTTCACAATCTTAAATTAAATACTATCATCAACCCCGTATTGGACTCTCGGGCATTCAGTTAACCACTCGGTAAGTGCTTACTGAACGTCGAAATCATTTCATGTGTGCCCATTTTTTACTTGAACCCGTCTCCACTCCAAACAGTCATGACCTGGGGTCCCGACTCGGACCGCAGGTCCGGTTTTGGAGACATCTAGTAAGTAAGTTGATGATGATGATGATCGTATATTTTAAGATTAGGAAACTTTGAACTAAACTAAATATCCATATGAAGTGATTCCCACTTTTAGTAACACTTACTGATTTGTAAACTGAATGTCTAAGTCACCCAATAAATTGTTGTTGATGATGATGATGATCGTAATATTTTAAGATTAGGAAACTTTGAACTAAACTAAATATCTCACATGACGTGATTCCCACGTTCAGTAAACACTTATATAAAAAAAATATGTTTATTCAGGTAAGGTATATACATACAATTAGGTTACATTAATGGTTCGAATTATAGGTAACTTACTGAGTTGTAAACTGAATGACTANGGGTTGATATCACCCGAACCTGTCCCCAAACCCACATCAAAAGAATATCATCAGCGGCATATGCTAGACTGGCCAACATAAGAACTGCCTTAGAAATTTGTGTAAGGAATCTTTCAGAACCCTGTATACCACTTATGTAAGACCAATCCTGGAGTATGCAGCTCCAGCCTGGAGTCCATACCTAGTTAAACACAAGACAAAGTTAGAGAAGATTCAGCGGTATGCCACCAGGCTCGTCCCGGAACTGAGAGATTGAGCTACGAGGAAAGGCTAAAGGAGCTGAACCTCACATCCCTGGAAAACAGAAGAGTAAGGGGAGACATGATAACCACCTACAAAATTCTCAGGGGAATTGACAGGGCGGACAAAGAAAACTCTTCACCACGGGTGGGACCGAACAAGGGGACACAGGTGGAAACTTAGTACCCAGATGAGCCACAGAGACGTTAGAAAGAATTTTTTCAGTGTCAGAGTAGTTTATAAGTGGAATGCATTAGGCAGTGATGTGTGGAGGCTGACTCCATACACAGTTCAAGTGTAGATATTAGAGCCCAATAGGCTCAGAATCTGTACACCTGTTGATTGACAGTTGAGAGGCGGGACCAAAGAGCCAAAGCTCAACCCCCGCAAGCACAATTAGGTGAGTACAGAGGGCTAACGAGGGCACCACCACAGGGGCAACAGCGGCCACGGGCTCACCACCAGAACGACTGCAGGGAACCACGGCGGCACACATCCTTTCTCAAAGTCATCACCAGGCCACGCCCAGCACCAGCATCCGCACCACCCCCGGCACCGGAAGCCACCACACCCCTGCGGAGAGCCCCGGGCGGGAAGGACGGAGGCACACCCGAGACACAGGCACCAGCCCCAGCAGGCACATGTACCTCCGCCACCACCAACCGTGGAGACAACGATCCATCTGGAGCCACGCCGTCAACACCAGAAGACCCACAGTCACCGAATCCTCACATCAGCCCAGGCAGTAGACGAACGCCTGGAACGTTTGGCTCCGGCCGGAGATCGTCAGAGCCGGAAGCAGATCCAGAAGTACCGGCACCACAAGAGGACGAACCGACGCCCGATGCAGAACGGCAGCAGCCTCTACCACAGGAGGAACCGGACCACACACAACAGGAGGCCCCGCAGCCACCTCAACACCCAGCACAGTAGGGACCTGAGGTGAGGAGGCAGGGCCAGGGTCAGCAGCCGAAGACGAAGGGGAAGACGTCGATGCCTCACAGAAGCACCAGGAAGGTCCACGGGAGTTGCAGGCCAGAGACATGGTCAGGAGGAACATCCGACGGCACCGCAACACCCGGAGGAGGATCTGCGACAACCAGGGGAACTGCGGGTGACGCTGGGGAAGCCACAGCAGCGAACGAGACCTGCCCCACCTCATCTTCGGAATCCACGCCCTGAGGGAGCAGCGGGAAATCCTCTTCCCGAACAAGTTGACAGGTGCAGCAGGGGCCGCAGAGCACCCGGCAGCCTGATGCCCTAACTGGCCACATCGGAAACAGGTACGGGGCTGCCGGGCATAGTACACCCGAACGTAGTAACCCAGCAGCCGGACAGAAGATGGGATATCCGATCGCAGGCGCATACCTAAGGTACGGATTTTGTCTGCTTCCCAGCATACTTCCCCGAGGAAAGCGTGTTCACCCTCACACTGATGACTGCACCATACCTCCCGAAGAAGCGCCGAAGAAGATCTTCAGGGACTCCAGGGGCGCACCGTGTACACTGACATACGTCAGGGCACCACTTCGGTCCGAGATCACAACAGAGCCGGCGCCATCCGGCAACTGCATCGAACGCCCCTCGTATCGCCGGAGGAAGTCCCGATACTCCTCCTCCTGCATGAACTTGACAATCACCCGGTGGGCCGTAACAAGTTCAACTCCATATATAGCCTCCACCGGGACACGTAGCATGTCGCACATTACCACCTCAATGGCTGGATAACCAGCCTTACACGAGAACTCCAGCTCCACTGAGTTCACTCGCAAAACAGGAGGAATCGCAAGGCCCCCCCCCATGTCAAAACAGCCACGTCAGCACTTAGCCAGGCAGGCAACCACACTGGGAAGCAGTGACGCCCCACCACCTGGCGACCAAACGGCTAACAACCCCAGCAGTCACGGAGGCCAGGGACACGTCCTCACTCCACGGCTGCTCAGGGCGAACTCCTCAGTTCAAGTCAGTGGTTCGTAGTTAGCTGATTCTTGTACCAACCCGCAGATCCTGATGTTGCACTGCTGTGTTGTGGTCGCTGTACATTTTTTGCATTGCTCTGTTTGTAACTACTTTCTTAATCTGTGATAGACTGTGATATGTAAACGTTGTACATTTCTTTGCTTAGTTGCAAGTTTTGCAGCTTCGTCTGCAATGTCATTTCCTATTATTCCCACATAACTTGCACCCAGTTGATAAGTACCTGTCGGCCTTGTCGTTTGAGTGTTTGCATTAATGATATGACATTTGTGATCAGATGTATGTTATCACGTATGAATTCTTGTTGCAAGGTTTCATTGGTAGTTCTCGAATCTGTATGTATGATAACATTGTATGTTTTCAACAAGAGCATGTTCCAAAGCCTTTTGAATGGCTAGCATCTCTGTTTGTAAAGTCGAACACCCATTTGAGAGCCTCCAACTATTTACAGAGTTTCCTGCCTTAACTGCAGCTCCGGTTTTTTTTCTCTGCTGGTCTACTGACCCACCTGTGAAGTATGTGAAGCTGTCAGATGCCAAGTTTGCTTCTATATGCATCTGTGCAATATTACGTAGCAGATGAGGATTAGTCTGGTTCTTTTTTCCTTCAAGAGCCATAATCTTAAAGTCTGCTGGTAGCGATTCCCAAGGGATTGCATAACAAAGTCTGCATGCATTTCGTCGACACCCTTCACGGTGATTGTGTTTGTTATATCGAATGTATTGATGGTGTTTATCGCACAATGGGTCCACTTGTTGCTATTGGAGGCTCTTCTGTCCAGAGTTAGTGCTCCAGTGATTATATCTTTAAGTGAACTGATTCTAGGTCTAGTAAATATCTTGGTCAGCATGCACGCAGCAATCCCTTTTACCCTTATTTCAATCGACGTTAGCTTGGTTTCCAGTCTTATGTTCAGTATTTTAGTCCATCTTGGAGCTCCTGTTATGACTTGCATTGCATCGTTTTGAATAACCTCAACATTTGCCCACTGACCAGGAGAAAGAGTGAGTAAGGCAGGTGCTGCATAATCAACTTGGGAACGAACGGCGTGTATGTAAAACATTCTTACACTTTGTGTCCCACTCCTTGACGGGGCCCTGTGCCCGGGGAATGACGTACCCTGTACCCTGCCACACACCCAGAAGGTACGTGGCCTGGAGGAGTGACGGACACTGTACCCTGCCACACGCCCAGAAGGTCTGTAGCCCGGGGGGAGTGACGTACCCTATACCAATACCACATCCCCAGCAAGGATCTGTTCTGGCCAGCTTCTGTCTTTATATGTCCGTACACTGCTGTCTTCCTCATATTATTGCAGCTAACAGCGTGTACATGGCTGGGGGAGCTAGAAAGTTCTTGCAGACAGCGTAAAGATGTCTACGTTGTTGACGAGACATTTTCACAATCAACATAGTAAAATGATATACATACAGTGGAACCTCGGGTGACGAGCGGCTCCATCTACGAGCTTCCTGCTGGTTCTCGCAATGTCTCTGATGCCTCCGACGATGCAAATCAACAATTTTTTTTAAAGATGCTAATGATGGTGTAAAGGGGATGACTGCTCTAATGTTGCAAAGCATTGATTTTTTTTATAAATTAAAAGCAAAATTTAAAAATTTAAACTAAAAGAAATGCCAAAAGGTTCCTTCAGTGTATGTCAGGGTGGCTGTTCCATTTTCTAAAAACAAATAAAAATGAAAAAAAAATGAAAAAAGTTACAAAGGTTCGTTCAATGTGTGTCCGGTAGGCTGCTCCATTTTCTCTGAAAAATAAAACAAATCGAATATCATTTGTTTTATTTTTATATTTTTGTTTTATAATATCACTCAGTACACTGGAGGTACACTGGAGGCACACTCAGTACACTGGAGGTACACTCAGTACACTGGAGGTACACTCAGTACACTGGAGGTACACTCAGTACACTGGAGGTACACTCAGTACACTGGAGGTACACTCAGTACACTGGAGATACACTCAGTACACTGGAGGTACACTCAGTACACTGGAGATACACTCAGTACACTGGAGGTACACTCAGTACACTGGAGGTACACTAAGTACACTGGAGGTACACTCAGTACACTGGAGATACACTCAGTACACTGGAGGTACACTCAGTACACTGGAGGTACACTAAGTACACTGGAGGTACACTGGAGGTACACTCAGTACACTGGAGGTACACTCAGTACACTAGAGGTACACTGGAGGTACACTCGGTACACTGGAGGTACACTCAGTACACTAGAGGTACACTCAGTACACTGGAGGTACACTCAGTACACTGGAGGTATACTCAATACAAACTGGAGGTACACTCAGTACACTGGAGGTACACTGGAGGTACACTGGAGGTACACTCAGTACACTGGAGGTACACTGGAGGTACACTGGAGGTACACTCAGTACACTGGAGGTACACTCAGTACACTGGAGGTACACTCAGTACACTGGAGGTACACTCAGTACACTGGAGGTACACTCAGTACACTGGAGGTACTCTCAGTACACTGGAGGTACACTCAGTACACTGGAGGTACACTGGAGGTACACTCAATACACACTGGAGGTACACTCAGTACACACTGGAGGTACACTCAATACACACTAGAGGTACACTGGAGGTACACTCAGTACACTGGAGGTACACTGGAGGTACACTCAATACACACTGGAGGTACACTGGAGGTACACTCAATACACACTAGAGGTACACTGGAGGTACACTGGAGGTACACTCAGTACACTGGAGGTACACTCAATACACACTGGAGGTACACTGGAGGTACACTGGAGGTACACTCAGTACACACTGGAGGTACACTCAGTACACTGGAGGTACACTCAGTACACTGGAGGTACACTGGAGGTACACTCAGTACACTGGAGGTACACTCAGTACACTGGAGGTACACTCAGTACACTGGAGGTACACTCAGTACACTGGAGGTACACTCAGTACACTGGAGGTACACTGGAGGTACACTCAGTACACTGGAGGTACACTGGAGGTACACACAATACACACTGGAGGTACACTCAATACACACTGGAGGTACACTGGAGGTACACTCAATACACACTGGAGGTACACTGGAGGTACACTCAGTACACTGGAGGTACACTCAGTACACTGAAGGTACACTGGAGGTACACTCAGTACACTGTAGGTACACTGGAGGTACACTCAGTACACTGGAGGTACACTCAGTACACTGGAGGTACACTCAGTACACTGGAGGTACACTCAGTACACTGGAGGTACACTCAGTACACTGGAGGTACACTGGAGGTACACTCAGTACACTGGAGGTACACTGGAGGTACACTCAATACACACTGGAGGTACACTGGAGGTACACTCAGTACACTGGAGGTACACTCAGTACACTAGAGGTACATTGGAGGTACACTGGAGGTACACTCAGTACACTGGAGGTACACTGGAGGTACACTGGAGGTACACTCAGTACACTGGAGGTACACTCAGTACACTGGAGGTACACTGGAGGTACACTGGAGGTACACTCAATACACACTGGAGGTACACTCAGTACACTGGAGGTACACTCAATACACACTGGAGGTACACTGGAGGTACACTCAGTACACTGGAGGTACACTCAGTACACTGGAGGTACACTCAGTACACTGGAGTGTACTTTCGATGCCTCTTCCATCTACGGCCATCTCTTCAGTGTCTCCTGCAGTCTCGGTGGAGGCATTGCCTTCTCGTCGTTTGTCCCCTGCT
>WNGS01167372.1:3422094-3432130 GCA_020271785.1 Procambarus virginalis | reverse complement strand
CCTGTGCGTGCGGCGACGCGGCCGTCCAGGCAGCCCTCGTACGGTTCATCGGTGTTGTCTGCTACATCGGAGGGCGTGGCTTGCGCTCCCCAGCCTCGTTATGCGACTTGCGGCAATGAACTTCGGGATTTGCCATTTCCGCCTGATCTGGAGATTCCCGAGTTTATGCCGGGCCTGCGGCAGCTGGGGGGTAGTCCCCCAACTGACAGGGAGTATTTGGTTTGGAAGGCATATACGAGCAAGTATCCTTGGGACTCGTTCCCTGATAAGTATCTTCCTGTCCAGGAGATATTTTTGCAACCCCCTTGATTCCTTTATGTATTGTGAGTTGTGGGTTGTTTCCATTAGTGTGCATGGTTGTGTGGTGCGGGTCGGGTGTGTGAGTGGGTGGGGAGGGTTTTGTTTACCGGTCCCTGCGTGCTCCGGTTTGTGGTTGTGGGTTTATTTGTGTGAATTGTGTGTATGTGTCCGGTTCCTATGCGGTCCGGGGTTTGGTTGGTGTGTGTGTAACTGGTTGTGGATGGCATGTTCTTTTATTATGTTTTGTGGATTCTTTGGTTTGATGATGTTGTTTGTGTGCTTGTTTGTGTAGTGCTGAGTGCCCTTCAGGTTGTTGGCGTGTCTGGGTGTATGCTTTTGTCATGTTTTGCCAGTGTGCTTTCTTTTTGTTTGTTGTATACTTGTATTCCTTTCTTATTATTATTGTTATTATTATTATTATTGTTCTTATTCGTTTTATGTTGGTGCCTCTCCGTGTGTGTTTTCGGTGCTGGTAGCCTTGTTCTGTTTATTTACTGTTTTGGAGTCATTTCTGTATTGTATTCCGCTATGTTTTGTCTTCATTGTTGTAAATTTGTTTGTAATTATTGTTGTAATTTGTTTTGTCATTATTGTTGTTTTGTGGTCGGCCCTTCTGGCCGGCGTTTTTGTGTTTCAGTACATGTGTCCTTTATGTTTTTGCACGTTTGTGCTTTATTGTTCTGTTTGTTGTATTTGTTTTTATTGTACTTATAAGCATGCTTGCATGTAAATATATAAATAAAAAAAAAATGTGTCCAGACATCAGCTGGTGGCGCTGCACGGCCACATCTCTTCCTCAATTTTAAGGGACAAATATGTAAGCTTAGTTTGTTAACTCTCAAATATTATGTGCAAGTCTATGGTGTTAGTAATCTCCCTTTGGGCAGCAGATGATGCAATGTGGCAACAACTGAGGGAGGAAGTGAGATCTCTTAAAATGGATAATTATGTTAAGGACTGTCGTTTGAGACTAGCTAGAGGTCTGTGATTGCTCTGTAAAGAGTGTTACAGAATTTTTCCTGTTTCTGTGAATTGGGATGAGATTTGAGAGTGAGTGGTATGAGAGGGTACTTGACTCTCAACGGTTTTAGAGGTGGGGGGGGGGGCAGTGGGGTGAACGTCGCCTCCCCCACCATGTGAGACATCGCGCCACTGTCCTAGGCCTCCCCCTCCTTGTGACGTCCCGGGACGCCTCAGGGTGAGGGCGTCTGTGATTGGTCTAGGCACCTCCGCCTCTAGGTGAGTTTTTGCGTGAACAGCTGTGATTGGGACCGGCACCAGAGAGTTGTGCCGGCTTTGTGCTGATTGGTCAAGACAAGGTAGGGGGGAGATATGGGCATTTGAGTTCCCCTATGCCGCCAAAATCTTCAGTCTGAGCTGGGCGGCAAGCTGAGAAGGTGACTGGGTGGAGGTGGCGGCTGCCACCTCCACCCCTGTTAATCGCTGTGTCATCCTTATTACTCATCGTGCATGGCACTCCTGATATCATGGGGTGTGTCGAGGCCCAATTTGCGTGAAATGGGACCAAAGAGTACGGAAGGAACAAGTGAAAAAACTAAGAGACAGTTTACAGTGTTCACCCATGAGGCAGCTGGCAGGCCTCATGGGGTAGCAAATTGGTTCCTCACATCGGGTCCGAGTATCCTGTCTATGTTAATGGACAATTGGTGGAATAAGGGCAGGGCCTCCTAGTGTAATTGTGGTGATATTACAGGCCCCTGTTGGACTTTGAATTCTACCTGGCTGTGAACATGTGGTGACGCCAGAATTGTCACACCCGGTGTACGCGCGAGGCATGCTCTGGTATGATGGGGGTGTAGGTGATCTCCCATCCATGTGTGTATGCCTGATGGCGCCAGCCAGCCAGCCTGAGGCAGGCCCCGTGTGTGCGCCACCCTGGTCACCCGCCCATGGTCCACCCTGGCCACCCCTCGCTCTACCCCCGTGCGCCAGCTCATCCCGGGTGGGCGCTGTGACGCCCAGCGCTACACTGTGACCACCCCTTAGGGCTACGCAGTGG
Organism: Procambarus virginalis; assembly: GCA_020271785.1. Lineage (NCBI taxonomy): Eukaryota > Metazoa > Arthropoda > Malacostraca > Decapoda > Cambaridae > Procambarus > Procambarus virginalis. The sequence continues at coordinate 3,429,810 of WNGS01167372.1, read as the reverse complement.
CCACATGCCTTGGCCACCCCTTTGGCCATGCTTGGCCACCTGCCCTGGACACCCTAGGGCCAAACCTAGTAGACGCACGTGGAGCGAACTAGGTGGTCTGCAGCCAGTGAGGTAGTGACTGGGGAAATGAATGTGTTGAGGATTTAAGTAAGCGTGAGTACTAAAATCAATGTTACAGTGTCTCAGGACTGTTGGTAATTCCGGTAAAAGCTGTGGTCTCCCATGGCGCCTGCCAGGCGAGGGAAGCAGCTGAGAGAACAGCAGCTGTCTGTACTGGTGTCCAGGTGACTGGTTGTGATGTACCTGGAGATGGATGTTGTACACAGTACCACATGTAGAGTGTATATAGATATATGTTGTGTGTAGACTGACTCGAATATGTAACTGGTCAGTGTAGAGATTTACCATATAAGTGATCCAGTTCCGTCGATTCTATATAATCGTTCAGTCTTGATTAATGCCATGTTGCCGCATGTTAATTATGTCATTGCAGAGGTAGGCAGGCCAGTGTTGCAGGGTTGTCAGTGGATACCCTGAGGTCTGTATAATTATGGATAATTGTTCTGGTGATATAATTTTCATTGATTATGTGAATGCCACTTCCATGTGTTTCATTTGCATGTATATGTACTTACTGTGTTGTGTGGTGAGTCAGTAGATGAGATTGCTGACTGATTGCCTAATGATGTCATTAGCATGTGGGGCATGCTGACGGCATCATTATGTGTAGGTTTGGGCAGTGTTGTTGTTGGTATACGTAATATTACTGCCCCTAGGAGCTGTGTTGAGGATTTAAGGGGTCCCTTTGATTATTCAGGGGAATTCACAGTACTTAATGAGAGCAAGCAATTGACTAGTTAATTGCCTAATTAAGAGAATTAGTGCCAGCTGTCACCGTAGCGACAGTGTTTTATATTAACGTAAATTGTCTTGCTGAAGTAGTAGTGATTGCTCACAGTAGTCCCTTGCAACTGTTGCAAGATTAGAGGGGGCAGTAATGTAGGTATACTTTTGTTGTTGCCTAACCGTGTGTCGTTACTGTGTAGGACCAGTAACTAACGTGTGCAGTAGCAGCAACCGTATGTGGACTGTGCATTTATGTTGTTATGCATGCCGCTGTAAGTGTGACCTATGTAACACTGGGGTAACTTTGTTTCTTTAAGTTGTGTTGAGGACTTAAGGATTCAGTGAATTAATTAATGGGAATTAACTGAATAAGGGGTGCACATTTCTTGATGAGTGAGTGAGACCTGTTTAAGGAGAACAGTGTTGAGCTTGTTGAGATACGTTTCCGGTGCAATTAATTGTCAGTGTGACAACTAATTGACCACTCTAGCTAATTATGTAATTAGCATTCTCATCATGAATTCACGTAGTGGGAGAGGAACTGTCAGAGTCTGTCAGTATTTGTGTTAACGTAATTTGCTCGAGACTAATTACCTTTCTGGGGTATTGCAATTAGTGGCTCATGTCAATTAGTGGAGTAATTAACGCCTGGGGTCTTGAGGACTCAGATGACTCGGTAAAGCGAGGTCATGGAGCTAGCATAACTCGTTATATTAATCATATCCTGTCTGGTGAAATTGGATTAAGATGCACTCTTGTTAATTAGTGGAGTAATTAACTCCTCGCCCGTGAATTCACAGTGTTTGATGAGACCTGCTTAGGCAGTGTGGAGTGAGACGTATTTATGTATGATTAATTATCGGTCCTGGTGACAGTTAATTAATTGCTCGGGTTAATTAGGGTAATTAACTTTCATTAAAGTAAATTTTGACATAGACTGTTGAGAAGCTACCAAGTTAGTGGTAGGCTTAGTTAACGTAACTCGAGGGGGATGTAATTAGTGGTCCGTTTGACATTAATTAGGAATTACTCACTGAATACTTGCAAGAGTCAAGTGTGATGTAATGTAAGAGACTTTGAGTTATTGTTAACAAGATGACTTGTGTTATGAGAGACAAGTGTTGATGATTAACGTAGAGTACCATCATGTTGTTGTCTAAGAGAGACAAGTGTTTGTGATTAACGTAGTACTTTGTTGCTGACTTCTGTGATCAGTCAATTAACGTAATTAATCACATAATCAATTTTGTAATTGTTAAGGCAATTTCTTTTGGTTTTCGTCTGGTGACGAGAGTAAAGTAACTTAGGGATTACTGGAGCTGTGTCTAAGAATCCTACCTTGCCTGGCTTTGGTTACTGTTTACAGTGCAACTTCTTGCAGGGAGTTGCAAAGAGTGTTCACATTAGGTGGTGATAGGGGGGGGGGTCACTGTTGAACTACCCGCCTAGTTACGTGGGTATCTTGCCTGTAGGGTTGGAGGACCCGTAAGATTGTGATTATAGTAACTGTTCACCGTGAAGCCGTGACAATATTGATTGCAAGCTTGTGTCATCAGTGGGCATCATTGTTCAGTTAGTTCACTTGTCAGCCCGAAGTGTCAGCAAGATGGAGACTGCTGTCATTTCTCGAGGGGCTGTTGAATAGCTGTGTTGCAAGTGCCACTTGATAGACAATAACGTAACGAATCACTCTCTGTGGTGTAACTTAGTTTGTGAATTTTTTTGATTTGCAATATTGCGTCGTCAGTGGGCACACCTGTGTTCAGGTTAGTTCAGTGCGCAGCCGCACAGCAAGGGTTGGTATTTAGCTGTTTGTTATAGTGCCACTGGATGGACATTAACGTAACGTAAACTCGATATTGTAGTAGTTTAGTCTCTTGTTATTAATAAATTGTTTGTTTTATAGAAAACGGTCTTTGATGTCAACCATTCAACCATTCTTTTCCACCCATGTTCTGCTTTATACGATTGAATGTTGATGTGATCTTTTTAATGACGGCTGTTCTTGGGAATTCGAATTCCAATTCATAGCACCACATCAAATATAAATATTTGATTGTGAGAACCCGTCGGTTACCCTTTATTAGTTTTAACGTCCTGTTTAACTAGGAGGAACCAGCGACCTATGTGGACAGGTTTTCACCCTAGAGGTGGAAGCCTGGCGGTTTGCTCCCGCTTTTCCTTTTTCTATTGGACTCATGCTTAACTGCCGTGTGCAGCCTTTAAACTTGAAGTTCACCTCCTAAGGGAGGTAGGCGTAGAAAAAAATCTCACAAGGATTATATTTCGTGTGTGTTAGTATAATATAAATGTGCTACTTGAAGATTGGTTATATAACCACGATAAGTGGTTAGTGTGGATTATTAAATTATTAAGTTTCTGGTGCATTATTACCAATTTGTTCCTGTAGATTGCAACTGGGAGTTTAGCTGGCACTTTAGCTGGCATGACTTCAAAGTTTCCCTGATAAATCTTTAACTGTTTTTAATCAATTGTTAAATTATTTATGTGTTTATTTTATTTTTCCTCAACTTCTGGACGGCAGGTAGAAGCAGTTATTATTCAGTGCATATTGCATTGTGGGTTGGGTAGAATGAACAATTTATATTACTTTAAGCTAACATTTCCATCACAAAAGAAACTTATGCCAAAAAGATACCAATGAATAAATGTTCCATAAAAGGCAAAGAGGATACTACACCCCATAGGAAGAAGCGTTTGAAATGAGACTGTTAAAGCTATTCTCAACTATTATCTTACCCTTGTTAGGTTCCATTGACTAATGCAACTCAGTTTTGGGCACCGTACAGTAGAGTGGATATTTATTTCCTAGAGAAAGTGCATAAAAGGCCGACAAATTTAACAATGTTATTAAAAAGCTCCCTTATAATAAGAGATAAAAATAAGATTTATTTTCATTGTATAGAAAAGGGTATAACAAGGCGATATCTAGCACGGTTCTGTATACTTTAAAAGAAAATAGAACATGATGTAATGAGTAACTGGATAAGTTTCGGTTCATGGAAACACCAGCGACTCGATTTTAAAGTTGGGTCGCAAGTTTGTTTGAAGCTTAGGTTACACAAATATAAGAGTGGCTGCAGGGCCAACCCAAGTAATAACTATAGAAACTTCTCATCAGGTTGTACTCACCAAGTTGTGCTGGCGGGGGTTGAGCTTTGGCTCTCTGGTCCCACTTCTCATCTGTCAATCAACTGGTGTACAGATTCTTGAGCCTATTGTACTTTATCAAATCTACTTTTGAACCAGTGTATGGAGTATGCCTACACAACATCATCGCTGCCTAATGCATTCCATTTGTTAACTACTCTGACACTGAAAAATTCTTTCTAATGTCTCTGTGGCTCATTTGGGTACTAAGTTTTCATCTGTGTCCCCTTGTTCGTGTTCCACCCGTGCTAAAGAGTTTGTCTTTGTCCACTCAGTCAATTCCGCTGAGAATTTTTACAGGTGGTGATCAAGTCTCCCCTTACTCTTCTGTCTGTTAGGTATTTGAGCTTTAGCTCCCGTAGCCTTTCCTCGTATCTCATACATCTCAGTTCCGGCACTACTCTGGTGACATTTCTCTGAATCTTATATTTAACTAGATATGGACTCCAGGCTGGAGCTGCATACTCCAGGAATGATCTGATATAAGTGGTATATCAAGTGGTTCTGAATGAATTCTTACACAAGTTTCTAAAGGTGGTTATTATGTTGACCAATCCAGCATATGCTGCTGATGATATCATTTTGATATGGGCTTCTGGGGACAGGTTCGGTGCGATATCAACCCCCAGATCTTTTTCTCTATTTAACTATTACAGGATTTCACCTCCCAGATGATACCTTGTGTTCCGTCTCCTACTCCATTCGTCTAATTTCACTACTTAACACTTTCCCGAGTTAAACTTTATAAGCCATTTTCTAGAACATTCCTCCAGTTTGTCCAGATCATCTTGTAGTCTTTATCTATCTTCATCAGTCTTAGTTCTTCTCATATTTTTTGCATCATCAGCAAACATTGAGAAGAATGAGTCTATACCCTCTGGAAAAACGTTTACATATATTAGAAACAGGATGGGTCCAAGTACAGAGCCCTGTGGGACACCGCTGGTGACATCTCGTCATTGTGATGTCTCCCCCCTCACATGCAGTCTGCCCACCCTTCTTTTTCTTGCCTAATTTTTGTCGCCTGGTCATTGAATTCTGTTAAGCCTGAGAGGCACAATTTACCATCTCTGAAACCATGCTGGTGGTGTGTTACAAATCTCCTTTTCTCCAGATATTCTACGAGCCTTTTCCTCGCGATCTTTACCACCTTGCATGATGTACAAATTAGGTAAACTGACCTGTAGTTCAGCGCCTCTTGTCTGTTAACCTTTTTGAATATTGGGACTTCATAAACTGTCTTCCAGCATTCCGGTAGGTCTTCTGTTTCCAGTGACCTGTTATATACCATAGAGAGTGGCACACATAGTGCTTCTTCTCAATAAACTTATTTGAATTTGAATTTGAACAGTGCATCTGCACCATATTTTAGTATCCATGGTGATACTGTCAGGCCCAACAACCTTTGTCACATTTAGCTCCACCACTAAAACGATGTATTATCTTATACTCTTAAAAATTAACTAATAACGAGGGTAAAGCGGCAATAACCTTCACATTTCCAAACTAAAGTAAATTTACTTACCTAAGATTACAGAATAAAGGTTTTCCAGCGAAGCCTTAGCATTGTTTTTCACTGGTAACAATCGGCTGTAATATTCTTCCAATTGTAAAAATTCTCTAACGGTGTCCACATTACTGCTTGCACTCTGCAACATGAGACAGACATAACCAAGTTAACTTATATCCAGCCTAAATACATATTTAAATGCCTCTGAGACTTTCACCAATGATCAACAAATTTTAAACTTACTCTGAATATTAACCCTGATTTAGTTAAATTTTGTTCATTATGAACTAAATTCCCATCTTGTGGGCTGTGGCGGAGAGCAACTTTGGCCACAGTATGGGCTCAAGAACAGAAAGCAAATGTTCTTTAATGTAAACAAATTAGTGTGTGTGTAGTGTAATTCACACCCACCCGGTGTGAGCTGTGACTGTGGACAGGCTACAGTCATTTTATGAGTTCTAAATTGGTAATGGACTTTGGAAACAATAAAGTAAATAAATAAAAAAATACTTATGGCTTAAGAAACATTTCTGCGTGATGATGAAAATAACGCTGTACCAATAGAATTACCAGAGTACAGACACAATGGATCTCATCTGGAAGGAGCAACATATATTACAATTTTTGGACTTCGTGACTTGTACAAAGTACATCCAGCTGCAGTACTTTCCATCCGCCTGGCGGTTAACATCCCATGGCATCACGACGCCGACACACCCCACCAAGACACTGGCAAGTGGAAAGACGCCGCAACAGTGTACAGATGATGGTCAAGTCAGTCGTCCCTGGTGTTAGGATGGGCAGAGCCTCCACTGTACTGGAGGCCGAGTGTTGCGAGGAGGCAGTAGCAGTCAACAAGTGCGAGAGTGAAGGATAATAAAGTAAATAAAGAAATTTTGGTTGAATGTGAGGTACATGGACAGGACCTGTCGCGGTAAAGATGGAGAAATTAGATCGAAGGTTTGCTATCCAGGAGCGGACATCGTGGATATCATGATATCAATATGGAAAGTATTACGGCTGGTACCGGGGGGGAAGGGGGTGGTAAAACTAGGTATTTGTAATAGTGCATCAAGAAGTAATGTTGGAAGGGTCACGAGTGAGGTACTAATACACAAGTTAAAACCAACTATTGAATTAGTTAAGAGCAAGGGAGAGATCCCGATCATTTGAGACATTGTTATGACTCTACATTGTTACGGTCCCCACTGGCGTGTTGGGCCGGGTCGGAGACGGCTGTGTTCTAGTGTCTCTCGACTGTTCCCACGGGACGTTGCCTATAATGATTGTAATAACGGCCCGTGAACTGCTTGAGAAAAGAGACAAATCAGTGGAAGAGTAAGAAGGGAAAGAAAGGGAATTATCAAGAGAAAGCGCCAAGCCATTAGACTTCATAGGACTTGGAAGGGGTCAGGATAAGAATTTGGGATGGAATGGTGCCCAACCACTTGGACGGTCGGGGATTGAACGCCGATCTGCATGAAGCGAGACCGTCGCTCTACAGTCCAGTCCAAGTGGTTGGGAGGAAAGAGTAAGAAGGGATCGTGCAGCGTGGTACACCTGTAGCAGCGTAGGGAGGGTTGGGGCCAGGCTGGGGAAGGCATACCAGCAGGCCCCACAACAGGTCTGTCCTAGGGAAGGACGAGGTCGAGGTGTCCCTACAAGAGGACCTGCATATGTAGCCCACATGTAGAGTCAGAGCAGTTGTTGGCGAAGACAGCAGGAGACTCCCACTCCCGCCCCAAATGTGCTGAGGGAACCCAGCCACCGCTCCCATACACAGTGGTGAGGTGATATCTTCTACTCAGATCAGTGCCCGTCATTTACAGTGCTTAATAATTTGGATTGTATATATTAGTAACGGGGACTTGTGACACATGACAGGTGAGAGGTGTTGACCCCACTGTTGACCCCTTGTGTTGACTTCCTGTGTTGACCGGCCCTGTGTTGACCCCCTGTGTTGACCCCTGTGTTGACCGGCCCTGTGTTGACCGGCCCTGTGTTGACCCCACTGTTGACCCCTTGTGTTGACTTCCTGTGTTGACCCCCTGTGTTGACCGGCCCTGTGTTGACCCCCTGTGTTGACGCCCCTGTGTTGACGTCTCTGTCACTTCCTCTCACCTGTCATGTGTCACACCGCCCCTGTCACTTCCTCTCACCTGTCATGTGTCACACGCCCCTGTCACTTC
>WNGS01167372.1:3393040-3418868 GCA_020271785.1 Procambarus virginalis | reverse complement strand
ATTGCTTCACACCAGAGAAGAAATGTAGTGACCCCTCTGTGAGGCTGCAATTAAAGTTAATCCATTCAGACATGTTTAACATAAATGGAGCTTGCGAAATCAAATGTTTGTATAATCTTTAAAAGTTACAATATTCTTGCAAATCTGTCCTAAAATCACAGATTTATTCTTGGAATAATGTAATAATAATAAAAATTTTTTCTAATTTTGTATATTTGGGAGATTGTGCGTTAGGAGTGATGTTGTGGGAGTAGGTTGTGGTGGCTGGCACCGCTGGAGGGAGGAGATGCTTCACAACCTCGCCCTCCTCGAGCTGACCTTCCTGGTGCTGGTCGACGCTGGCAGGAGACTCCATGGTGACGCCCACAGCTTTGAGGAGGATAAGTTTTTCCCATCTTGCATATTATAGCAATATAAGATTATAAGCTAGTGCAGAAGGCCTTTGGCCCCTGCGAGGCAATTCTTACTAACACCCAACCAAAATCCCTCACATATTTGTCTAACATTCGCTTGAAACCCTCCAGCGATCTTCAGTTTCCTATATAGTCAATTTTGGCTTAGTGTGTTCTCCTCATAATTACCTCACCGTAATTATGGGAGAAGGGGGAGAGTGGAAGAGAGCGAGGAAAAGTAGAACACAACACATGAGCGCAAGACATGTCAGAGAGAGAGGGAAGACGGCAACTGGCGTCTTGCCTCAGGAAAAGACAAATATCTCGATGTTCCAGTTGAGAATACTTCCTCCAATTGAGCAGTGCACACGTGCACGGGAAAGGCAAGGTGTGTTCATTCAACTGATGCAGAGAGTTTGGGAAGAAGGGCACTGTTTTAAAATGACCCGAGGCTCCACACAAGGGGCATAGACCCATACTTTGTGCACCTGAAGGGACCATGACCAAATCTCCAGCACCTGCTGCAGAGGCGAGGAGAGGGATGAACTCCTGAACGAAGCATCTGGCACCCACAGCATACGGAAGATGGAAGAGACCTAATAGCAAATGTGATTTTCAGTACGTAAGATGCTGACGACGACGACCACGAGTGAATGTATCTTTCTGAAGGATAGATGGCCTTGGGCCTCAAGGATATTTAATATCTTTGTGGCAATTTGTCGGTTTCCTATCCCAGTCACAACATTGTGGAGAAGAACTGTGCCAGTGCTGGCATTTAACTGGCATTTTGCAGATCCGAAAGGGCTCTCCCCAATGCAGGACAAAAAGCCAAGCGGTCGGCCGCTTTCTGGAAGTTTGCTGCAACACACAAGTGTAGCAGTACGTATGGAGTTAAAGGTGACAAATGTCACCGGACATTTGTCACATTTGGACAAATGTCCAACGAATCACAAGTACTTATGGAAGAATAAATCATCAGGAGAAGTAGGGCATCAGACTAAGTATCAAATACTTAGTCCACATAGGAGCAAGGACTCAAACAAAGCTTGGAATATATTAGATCGAGAATGAATCATGCGAGTACGGAGGTGACGATGCCGAGCACCCTTGGTAAGAGAAGGGGGGGTAAAAGGCGCTGTTGTGACAACGAGAGACGGAGCCACACCAGGTGATGAGGTGGTCATCACTGGGGCATTGAGGCTCAACCCCACCATAGCGGTGGGAGGGGAACAGAGAGAGGTAGTCGGGAGAGTAAGAAAAGTAGCTTGGTCTGGGCCCACGTAACGGGGCTACTGAGCCCGGTCTTCCAGCACAGTCCGACTCCGGGGCTTGGGCGCCTACCCTACCAGTCTGAGAAGTTAATAAATGAGGGTTAGATATCAGCATAGAAATGAACAGGAATGAATTTCGTCCACGAATAAGCCCCATCACCCACCATAGAGCCACAGTTAGACGATAGGACACCCGACAAGACGCCTCCCCCCCCCCCCCCCGGAGAAGGCGGCGTCTGCAATCCCACCTTAAGAATCGTCAGTCCGTAGAGATCTGGGTTCAGCAACGATAGCAAATTTGACAATAAAACGTGCCCTCAGGCTCGACACGTCGGGGACCACAGTTCTATGGGTGAGAAGTGGCCTCCCCAAACCACCGGCGTGAAACAGAAGACGACATCGAAAAGAATAACAAAAAAATGTGCAAAAAAGTCGGCAGGAACGGAACAGTCAGAAGGAGAAGAGGTGTTGAGAGGATAAAAAATGAAACATGGGAAGAGGAAATAGCTTCCAGCAATACTTAGTGAAGAAGCAGCAGGAGCATAAGGCTTCATAAGGACGAGAGGACCTGTCCCGGGAGCATGCCACCACCGGCTAGCTGCCCACGAGACACCTCGCCACCACACCCCCTTACCGACAACAACGGCCTGAAGGAAGATGAGTGCCGGCAAGGCCAGTAACAGACTGGTGAAACGGTTACTGGCTGACACTCGGTACTGGGGTGACACTCGGTACTGGGGAGTGACCACCGGTGTAATTGGGTGACAGACTGGTGGTGAGCCTTGGGGTGAAACTGGCTACTGGGGTGATGGCGCCACTACCGGGTGCTGGGGTCCCGTTGGGACACTGGTGCTGGGTGACCCGGTACCTGGGGTGACAACTGGTACTGGGGTGACCCCGGTACTGGGGTGACACTAGGTCACTGGGGTGACAGTGCATGACTGGGGTGACACAGTACTGGGTGAACACTGGTACTGGGGTGACACCGGTACTGGGGTGACACCGGTACTGGGGTGACACTGGTAAGGGGGTGACACCGGTACTGGGGTGACACCGGTACTGGGTGACTGGTAACTGGGGTGACACGGTACTGGGGTGACAACCGGTACTGGGTGACACCGGTACGGGTGACAGCAGGTACTAGGGGGACACCGGTACTGGGGTGACACCGGTACTGGGGTGACACAGGTACTGGGACACTGGTATACTGGGGTGACACGGTACTGGGGTGAAACACTGGTACTGGGGTGACACCGGTACTGGGGTGACACCGGTACTGGGGTGACACCGGTACTGGGGTGACACCGGTACTGGGTCACATGGTGCTTGGGTGACACTGGTACTGGGGTGACAACTGTACTGAGGTGACACCGGTTACTGGGGTGACACTGGTACTGGGGTGACACTGGTGCTGGGGTGACACTGGTACTGGGGGTTGACACTGGTACTGGGGTGACACCTGGTACTGGGGGTGACACTGGTACATGGGGGGTGAGGACACTGGTGACCTGCGGGTGGACACTGGTACTGGGGTGACCACTGGTACTGGGTTGACACCGTACTGGGGTGACACTGGTACTGGGGTTGACACTGGATACTGGGGGTGACACTGGTACTGGGGTGACACTGGTTCTGGGGTGACACTGGTACTGGGTGACACTGGTTACTGGGTGACACGGGTACTGGGGTGACACTGGCACTGGGGTGACACTGGTACTGGGGTGACACTGGTACTGGGGTGACACCGGTACTGGGGTGACACTGGTAACTGGGTGACACTGGTACTGGGGTGACACTGGTACTGGGGTGACACTGGTCCTGGAGGTGACACTGGTACTGGGGTGACACCGGTACTGGGGTGACACCGGTACTGGGGTGACACCGGTACTGGGGTGACACCGGTACTGGGGTAGAAGAGCTCCTGGATGGAGGTAGAAGAGCTCCTGGATGGTGGTAAATAGCTCCTTGATGTGGTAGAAGCACTCCTGTGGTGGTAAAGAGCTCCTGGGATGGTGTAGAAAGCGCCGGTGGTAGAAAGCTCCTGGGGTGTAGAAGAGCTCCGGATGGGTGGTAGAAGAGCTCCTGGGTGGTGGTAGAAGAGCTGCTGGGGGGTGGTAGAAGAGCTCCTGGATGGTGGTAGAAGCGCTCCTGGGTGGTGGTAGAAGAGCTCCTGGATGGTGGTAGAAGAGCTCCTGTGCGTGGGGGTAGAGGGCATCTGGGGGTGGACCTGTTGTAGAATAGGCTCCTGGATGGTTGGTAGAAGAGCTCCTGTGTTAGAGTAGCTCCGGATTGTGGGAGAAGAAGCTCCTGGTGGTGTAGAGACCCTGGGGGTGGTTAGCAGGCTCCTGGGTGGTGGTAGAAGAGCTCCTGGATGGTGGTAGAAGAGCTCCTGGCTGGTGGTAGAAGAGCTGCTGGCTGGTGGTAGAAGAGCTCCTGGGTGGTGGTAGAAGAGCTCCTGGCTGGTGGTAGAAGAGCTCCTGGGTGGTGGTAGAAGAGCTACTGGGTGGTGGTAGAAGAGCTACTGGGTGGTGGTAGAAGAGCTCCTGGGTGGTGGTAGAAGAGCTCCTGGGTGGTGGTAGAAGAGCTACTGGGTGGTGGTAGAAGAGCTACTGGGTGGTGGTAGAAGAGCTCCTGGATGGAGGTAGAAGAGCTCCTGGATGGTGGTAGAAGAGCTCCGGGATGGTGGTAGAAAGCTCTGGGTGGTAGATCCTGGATGTGTAGAAAGCTTGTTGTGAATGTGGGGTTACACGACACTTAGTGCATAGAAGAGCTACTGGATGTGGTAGAGAGCTAGCACTACGTTGTGACTGGATTAGTGTAGAAGAGCTCCTGATGTGTAACCACAGCCTCTTGGTGGTAGAAGAAGACTTCTGGCTACTTGTGTGGATACGACACGACGCTACGGATGTGTAAAATACCCAGCAAATAATTGTACACAAAATATATAAACCAACTCACCCATTCGTACACATTGCCCGCAGCTATATTTATGTAATTGAGCAACAAATTATCACTTTGATATTTATTAAAATTTCGGAGAGACGCCACTTGCATGAGCTGAAGTATATCCCGAGCTTGTGTAGAGGCGTCAGGCTCCAGTCCTTGGGCTCCCTCCTCCACCTGCCGGCACACAACGCCGTCACCTTCACACAACATGGCTTGGGCAGCTACAAGTGTACATGGTTAGAGCAGCTACAGGTGTACACGGCTGGGGCAGCTACAAAGTGACCATGGCTGGGGCAGCTACACGAGTTCATGGCGGGGGCAGCTACAAAGTGTCCATGGGTGGGGCAGCTACAAAGTGTCCATGGGTGGGGCAGCTACAAAGTGTCCATGGGTGGGGCAGCTACAAAGTGACCATGGGTGGGGCAGCTACAAAGTGTCCATGGGTGGGGCAGCTACAAAGTGACCATGGGTGGGGCAGCTACAAAGTGTCCATGGGTGGGGCAGCTACAAAGTGACCATGGGTGGGGCAGCTACAAAGTGTCCATGGGTGGGGCAGCTACAAAGTGTCCATGGGTGGGGCAGCTACAAAGTGTCCATGGGTGGGGCAGCTACAAAGTGACCATGGGTGGGGCAGCTACAAAGTGACCATGGGTGGGGCAGCTACAAAGTGACCATGGGTGGGGCAGCTACAAAGTGTCCATGGGTGGGGCAGCTACAAAGTGTCCATGGGTGGGGCAGCTATAAAGTGACCATGGGTGGGGCAGCTACAAAGTGACCATGGGTGGGGCAGCTACAAAGTGACCATGGGTGGGGCAGCTACAAAGTGTCCATGGGTGGGGCAGCTACAAAGTGTCCATGGGTGGGGCAGCTACAAAGTGACCATGGGTGGGGCAGCTACAAAGTGTCCATGGGTGGGGCAGCTACAAAGTGACCATGGGTGGGGCAGCTACAAAGTGACCATGGGTGGGGCAGCTACAAAGTGTCCATGGGTGGGGCAGCTACAAAGTGACCATGGGTGGGGCAGCTACAAAGTGTCCATGGGTGGGGCAGCTACAAAGTGTCCATGGGTGGGGCAGCTACAAAGTGTCCATGGGTGGGGCAGCTACAAAGTGTCCATGGGTGGGGCAGCTACAAAGTGACCATGGGTGGGGCAGCTACAAAGTGTCCATGGGTGGGGCAGCTACAAAGTGACCATGGGTGGGGCAGCTACAAAGTGTCCATGGGTGGGGCAGCTACAAAGTGACCATGGGTGGGGCAGCTACAAAGTGTCCATGGGTGGGGCAGCTACAAAGTGTCCATGGGTGGGGCAGCTACAAAGTGACCATGGGTGGGGCAGCTACAAAGTGTCCATGGGTGGGGCAGCTACAAAGTGTCCATGGGTGGGGCAGCTACAAAGTGACCATGGCTGGGGCAGCTACAGGTGTACACGGCTGGGGCAGCTACAAAGTGTCCATGGGTGGGGCAGCTACAAAGTGACCATGGGTGGGGCAGCTACAAAGTGTCCATGGGTGGGGCAGCTACAAAGTGACCATGGGTGGGGCAGCTACAAAGTGTCCATGGGTGGGGCAGCTACAAAGTGACCATGGGTGGGGCAGCTACAAAGTGTCCATGGGTGGGGCAGCTACAAAGTGTCCATGGGTGGGGCAGCTACAAAGTGTCCATGGGTGGGGCAGCTACAAAGTGTCCATGGGTAGGGCAGCTACAAAGTGTCCATGGGTGGGGCAGCTACAAAGTGTCCATGGGTGGGGCAGCTACAAAGTGTTCATGGCTGGGCAGCTACAAAGTTTTCATGGCTGGGGAGATACAAAGTGTTCATGGCTGGGGGGAGCTACGAAGATAAGCTTCTACAGTCACAGTCTTAATGAAACAGACAGATCTCTGAACTCATTAAACACACAGTTCGTCAACTCTGACTTGTTTAGCTTTCTACAAAATGTCTTTTAATGTAAACAAACATATGAGGAATGATCACATATTTTATACTTGGTCAGAGTATTCGAAGTCTTTAATATTTGAATACAAGAAGTCAGACAACTGTTACTGAGGCACTTAAAAAGTTTAATTCATAGTTTTCATATATTTCCCAAGCAGCCTTACCGTCTCTCCAACCAAACCTTACAGTTTGTCTAACATATTATTAGAAAATTTAAATTATTCATTGAAATTGTCCGATATATTCGTATACCGTCATAGTACCCTTGAGGGATGTGGTGTTTTGCACTACTTGTGTTACAGATGTTCATCACTGTTGCTTTAATAGCTACTCACCGATGGCTAAAGTATATATGCAAAAAAAAAAGAAGCAAAATATACACACATACACAACACTACTCACATCATCATCATCATCATCATTATCATCATCTGCTGCAGCGGAGGAGATCTCTGAGGCGAGACTTGGAATGTGGATGAATGAGGACTCCATTACAGCTTCCTTCACGCTCTCCACGCCAGCTGTCAACATCAAGAGAGTCATTTAGTGTGCATGTCTTACCTAAAGTGTACTTATACTTATCTAAAAAAAAACTTTCTCTACATTAGGGAGAAAAATTGGCGCATTCATCCGGACACCGCCACTTTGTGGAGAGATCGTACGTGGCCCGGGGGAGTGACGTACCCTGTACCCTGCCACACACCCAGATGGTACGTGGCCCGGGGAGTGACGTACCCTGTACCCTGCCACACACCCAGAAGGTACGTGGCCCGGGGGAGTGACGTACCCTGTACCCTGCCACACACCCAGAAGGTACGTGGCCCGGGGAGTGACTACCCTGTATCCTGCCACACACCCAGATGGTACGTGGCCCGGGGGAGTGACGTACCCTGTACCCTGCCACACACCCAGATGGTACGTGGCCCGGGGAGTGACGTACCCTGTACCCTGCCACACACCCAGATAGTACGTGGCCCGGGGGAGTGACGTACCCTGTACCCTGCCACACGCCCAATAGGTACGTGGCCCGGGGGAGTGACGTACCCTGTACCCTGCCACACACCCAGATGGTACGTGGCCCGGGGGAGTGACGTACCCTGTACCCTGCCACACACCCAGATGGTACGTGGCCCGGGGGAGTGACGTACCCTGTACCCTGCCACACACCCAGATGGTACGTGGCCCGGGGGAGTGACGTACCCTGTATCCTGCCACACACCCAGATGGTACGTGGCCCGGGGGAGTGACGTACCCTGTACCCTGCCACACACCCAGATGGTACGTGGCCCGGGGGAGTGACGTACCCTGTACCCTGCCACACACCCAGATGGTACGTGGCCCGGGGGAGTGACGTACCCTGTACCCTGCCACACGCCCAATAGGTACGTGGCCCGGGGGAGTGACGTACCCTGTACCCTGCCACACACCCAGATGGTACGTGGCCCGGGGGAGTGACGTACCCTGTACCCTGCCACACGCCCAGAAGGTACGTGGCCCGGGGGAGCGACGTACCATGTACCCTGCAACACGCCCAGAAGGTACGTGGCCCGGGGGAGCGACGTACCATGTACCCTGCAACACACCCAGATGGTACGTGGCCCGGGGGAGTGACGTACCCTGTCACACGCCCAGATGGTACGTGGCCCGTGGTAGTGACGTACCCTCCCACACGCCCAGAAGGTACGTTGCCCGGGGGAGTGACGTACCCTGTACCCTGCCACACACCCAGATGGTACGTGGCACGGGGGGAGTGACGTACCCTGTACCCTGCCACACACCCAGATGGTACGTGGCCCGGGGGGAGTGACGTACCCTGTACCCTGCCACACACCCAGATGGTACGTGGCCCGGGGGAGTGACGTACCCTGTACCCTGCCACACACCCAGATGGTACGTGGCCCGGGGTGTGACGTACCCTGTACCCTGCCACACGCCCAGATGGTACGTGGCCCGGGGTGTGACGTACCCTGTACCCTGCCACACGCCCAGATGGTACGTGGCCCGGGGAGTGACGTACCCTGTACCCTGCCACACGCCCTGATGGTACGTGGCCCGGGGGAATGACGTACCCTGTACCCTGCCACACGCCCAGATGGTACGTGGCCCGGGGGAGTGACGTACCCTGTACCCTGCCACACGCCCAGATGGTACGTGGCCCGGGGGAGTGACGTACCCTGCCACACGCCCAGATGGTACGTGGCCCGGGGGAGTGACGTACCCTGTACCCTGCCACACGCCCTGATGGTACGTGGCCCGGGGAGTGACGTACCCTGTACCCTGCCACACGCCCTGATGGTACGTGGCCCGGGGGAGTGACGTACCCTGTTCCCTGCCACACGCCCTGATGGTACGTGGCCCGGGGGAATGACGTACCCTGCCACACGCCCAATAGGTACGTGGCCCGGGGGAGTGACGTACCCTGTACCCTGCCACACACCCAGATGGTACGTGGCCCGGGGGAGTGACGTACCCTGTACCTGCCACACATCCAGATGGTTCGTGGCCCGGGGGAGTGACGTACCCTGTACCCTGCCACACGAGTGCAAAGCAAAGTGCAGAGGCACTTTGCTTGCCACTCTCCATAGTGTATAGTAGGTCACTGGAGACGGGAGACCTACCAGAAATATGGAAGACGGCAAATGTGGTCCCAATATACAAAAAGGGTGACAGGCAATAGGCACTTAACTACAGGCCAGTGTCCTTGACTTGTATATCATGCAAGGTGATGGAGAAGATAGTGACAAAAAAACCTGGTAACACATCTGGAGAGAAGGGACTTCGTGACAAATCGACAACATGGGTTCAGGGAGGGTAAATCTTGCCTGTCTGGTTTAATAGAATTCTACGACCAGGTGACAAAGATTAAGCAAGAAAGAGAAGGCTGGGCGGACTGCATTTTCTTGGATCGTCGGAAAGCCTTTGACACAGTACCGCATAAGATGCTGGTACATAAGCTGGAGAGACAGGCAGGTGTAGCTGGTAAGGTGCTTCAGTGGATAAGGGAGTACCTAAGCAATAGGAAGCAGAGAGTTACGTTAAGGGGTGAGACCTCGGATTGGCGTGAAGTCACCAATGGAGTCCCGCAGGGCTCTGTACTCGGTCCTATCTTGTTTCTGATATATGTATATGATCTTCCGGAGGGTATAGATTCAATTCTCTCAATGTTTGCTGACGATGCCAAAATTATGAGAAGGATTAAGACAGAGAATCCTAGAATCAAGAAGACCTAGACAAGCTGAAGGAATGGTCGAACAAATGGTTGTAAGAGTTTAACCCAAGCAAATGTAATGTAATGAAGATAGGCGTAGAGAGCAGGAGGCCAGATACTAGGTATCATCTGGAGATGAAATTCTTCATGAGTCAGAGAGAGAAAAAGACTTGGGGTTGACATCACGCCAGACCTGTCCACTGCAGCCCATATCAAGAGGATAACATCAGCGGCATATGCCAGGCTGGCCCACATAAGAACGGCATTCAGAAACTTGAGTAAGGAATCATTCAGAACTTTGTATACCACATATGTCTAGCCAATCCTAGAGTATGCAGCCCCAGCATGGAGTCCATATCTAGTCAAGGATAAGACCAAACTGGAAAAGGTTCAAAGATTTGCCACCAGACTAGTAGCCGAGCTGAGAGGTATGAGCTACGAGGAGAGACTACGGGAATTAAACCTCACTTCGCTGGAAGACAGAAGAGTTAGGGGGGGACATGATCACCACATTCAAGATTCTCAAGGGAATTGATAGGGTAGATAAAGACAGGCTATTTAACACAAGGGGCACACGCACTAGGGGACACAGGTGGAAACTGATTGCCCAAATGAGCCACAGAGATATTAGAAAGAACTTTTTTAGTGTCAGAGTGGTTGACAAATGGAATGCATTAGGAAGTAATGTGGTGGAGGCTGACTCCATACACAGTTTCAAGTGTAGATATGATAGAGCCCAATAGGCTCAGGAACCTGTACACCTGTTGATTGACGGTTGAGAGGCGGGACCAAAGAGCCAGAGCTCAACCCCCGCAAGCACAATTAGGTGAGTACAATTAGGTGAGTACACGCCCAGAAGGTACGTTGCCCGGGGGAGTTTTTTTTTTTTGCAGGGATATTCCTGCGCGGGCCCTAAGCCTCTGGCTGGCCCACTAAGTGTTGCTTGTTTCTGTTTTACTTGGGCGGAGTATGAGTATTTATGACTCGTATGGTCTCTTCAGTAAGATTTTGTCCCATGTTTTTAACAACTTCTCCTGCTCTGTTGAATCTAATTTTAAATCTTAATGGGTTTGTAACTGTGCACTGTGATTGACAATGTTCCAGTGGTCTGTCGGGCATTTCTCCAGTGTTGACATTTCCTCTCGTCTTCCGGAACCTGCAAGCCTATTTCTCATGCACATGGGTATCCAAGCCTGATGCGATGTAAGTGTACTTCTGTTGTTCTACTCCCTTTCATCAAACTAAGTGGTTCATAGGTTTTTTTTTATTTATTTGTATTTTTACATGCAAAGCATGCAATTTAAATACAATAAAAACAACACAGAATACAGAACAGAACAAATAGAACAATAGACCACCGGCCAGAAGGGCCGACAGCACTTCACAACAAACCACAAACACGATAAATGCATAAAAAAAATATAAGCATACAAGAAGGCACAAAGCATAATACATTGGCAAACAAGCAATCACAGTAACATCACAAAACAAAGCCTACATAAAACAAAACAGACAACAAAGGCAAAACAGGGAACATAACAGTACAATCACAATACATACCCATCAAAACAAAGAACAAACACAGACAACAGGTAAAGCACGCCATAACAAACTGAAGGCAAAACAAATGGCAAAACCGAACAAAAAAACTCGCCAACAGCCTGAAGGGCACACAATATTGCATAAACAAGCGCATGCGACATCCACAACCGAACACACAAACGCACAGGAACCGCACACCCACCCACCAGCCATACACAGAAAACCCAGAACACACACCGGAGCACGCAGGAACCGGGAAATAAAACCAAACCCACCCACCCACACACACACACACACCCCACTTGCACCCCACAACCATGCACACAACAGGAAACACAGAATATACAGAAATAATTTGCGAGGAACATCGGGAGAAAAGTACTTCTCCGGGAAGGAAACAGGAGGATATTTCGCCTTGTAAGCTTCCCAGACTAGATCTTCATGGTCGGTAGGGTTTTTGACCCCCCTCATCCGCTTGGGTATCATAAACTCGGGAACAACTATATCGGGCGGCATCGGCCAACGCCCGAGGTCACTGACGCACTTTGCATAACAAGGCCGGGGAGCGCCAGCCACACCCTTCGAAGAAGCAGACGACACTGGAGAAGCAGACGAGGGTCGCTGAGACTGCCACGCCGTTGCACACACAGAGGGCTCAACAGAGGGCACCACCACAGGGGCAACAGCGGCCACGGGCTCACCACCAGACGACTGCAGGGAACCACGGCGGCACACATCCTTTCTCAAAGTCATCACCAGGCCACGCCCAGCACCAGCATCCGCACCACCCCCGGCACCGGAAGCCACCACACCCCACTGCGGAGAGCCCCCGGGCGGGGAAGGAACAGGAGGCACACCCGAGACACAGGCACCAGCCCCAGCAGGCACATGTACCTCCGCCACCACCAACCGTGGAGACAACGATCCATCTGGAGCCACGCCGTCAACACCAGAAGACCCACAGTCACCGAAGTCCTCAGCATCAGCCCAGGCAGTAGACGAACGCCTGGAACGTTTGGGCTCCGGCCGGAGATCGTCAGAGCCGGAAGCAGATCCAGAAGTACCGGCACCACAAGAAGGACGAACCGACGCCCGATGCAGAACGGCAGCAGCCTCTACCACAGGAGGAACCGGACCACACACAACAGGAGGCCCCGCAGCCACCTCAGCACCCAGCACAGTAGGGACCTGAGGTGAGGATGCAGGGCCAGGGTCAGCAGGCAAAGACGAAGGGGCAGACGTCGATGCCTCACAGGAAGCACCAGGAAGGTCCACGGGAGTTGCAGGGCCAGAGACATGGTCAGGAGGAACATCCGACGGCACCGCAACACCCGGAGGAGGGTCTGCGACAACCAGGGGAACTGCGGGTGACGCTGGGGAAGCCACAGCAGCGAACGAGACCTGCCCCACCTCATCTTCGGAATCCACGCCCTGAGGGAGCAGCGGGAAATCCTCTTCCCGGAACAAGTTGACAGGTGCAGCAGGGGCCGCAGAGCACCCGGCAGCCTGATGCCCTAACTGGCCACATCGGAAACAGGTACGGGGCTGCCGGGCATAGTACACCCGAACGTAGTAACCCAGCAGCCGGACAGAAGATGGGATATCCGATCGCAGGCGCATACCTAAGGTACGGATGTTTTGTCTGCTTCCCAGCATACTTCCCCGAGGAAAGCGTGTTCACCCTCACACTGATGACTGCACCATACCTCCCGAAGAAGCGCCGAAGAAGATCTTCAGGGAACTCCAGGGGCGCACCGTGTACACTGACATACGTCAGGGCATCACTTCGGTCCGAGATCACAACAGAGCCGGCGCCATCCGGCAACTGCATCGAACGCCCCTCGTATCGCCGGAGGAAGTCCCGATACTCCTCCTCCTGCATGAACTTGACAATCACCCGGTGGGCCGTAACAAGTTCAACTCCATATATAGCCTCCACCGGGACACGTAGCATGTCACACATTACCAACTCAATGGCTGGATAACCAGCCTTACACGAGAACTCCAGCTCCACCGAGTTCACTCGCAAAACAGGAGGAATCGCAAGGCCCCCCCCCCCATGTCAAAAACAGCCACGTCAGCACTTAGCCAGGCAGGCAACCACACTGGGAAGGCAGTGACGCCCCACCACCTGGCGACCAAACGGCTAACAACCCCAGCAGTCACGGAGGCCAGGGACACGTCCTCACTCCACGGCTGCTCAGGGCGAACTCCTCAGTTCAAGTCAGTGGTTCGTAGTTAGCTGAATTCTTGTACCAACCCGCAGATCCTGATGTTGCAACTGCTGTGTTGTGGTCGCTGTACATTTTTTGCATTGCTCTGTTTGTAACTACTTTCTTAATCTGTGATAGACTGTGATATGTAAACGTGTACATTTCTTTGCTTAGTTGCAAGTTTTGCAGCTTCGTCTGCAATGTCATTTCCTATTATTCCTACATAACTTGGCACCCAGTTGATAAGTACCTGTCGGCCTTGTCGTTTGAGTGTTTGCATTAATGATATGACATTTGTGATCAGATGTATGTTATCACGTATGAATTCTTGTTGCAAGGTTTCATTGGTAGTTCTCGAATCTGTATGTATGATAACATGTATGTTTTCAACAAGAGCATGTTCCAAAGCCTTTTGAATGGCTAGCATCTCTGTTTGTAAAGTCGAACACCCATTTGAGAGCCTCCAACTATTTACAGAGTTTCCTGCCTTAACTGCAGCTCCGGTTTTTTTCTCTGCTGGTCTACTGACCCACCTGTGAAGTATGTGAAGCTGTCAGATGCCAAGTTTGCTTCTATATGCATCTGTGCAATATTACGTAGCAGATGAGGATTAGTCTGGTTCTTTTTTCCTTCAAGAGCCATAATCTTAAAGTCTGCTGGTAGCGATTCCCAAGGGGATTGCATAACAAAGTCTGCATGCATTTCGTCGACACCCTTCACGGTGATTGTGTTTGTTATATCGAATGTATTGATGGTGTTTATCGCACAATGGGTCCACTTGTTGCAATTGGAGGCTCTTCTGTCCAGAGTTAGTGCTCCAGTGATTATATCTTTAAGTGAACTGATTCTAGGTCTAGTAAATATCTTGGTCAGCATGCACGCAGCAATCCCTTTTACCCTTATTTCAATCGACGTTAGCTTGGTTTCCAGTCTTATGTTCAGTATTTTAGTCCATCTTGGAGCTCCTGTTATGACTTGCATTGCATCGTTTTGAATAACCTCAACGTTTGCCCACTGACCAGGAGAAAGAGTGAGTAAGGCAGGTGCTGCATAATCAACTTGGGAACGAACGGCGTGTATGTAAAACATTCTTAACACTTTGTGTCCCACTCCTTGACGGGGCCCTGTGCCCGGGGAAATGACGTACCCTGTACCCTGCCACACACCCAGAAGGTACGTGGCCCGGAGGAGTGACGGACACTGTACCCTGCCACACGCCCAGAAGGTCTGTAGCCCGGGGGGAGTGACGTACCCTATACCAATACCACATCCCCCAGCAAGGATCTGTTCTGGCCAGCTTCTGTCTTTATATGTCCGTACACTGCTGTCTTCCTCATATTATTGCAGCTAACAGCGTGTACATGGCTGGGGGAGCTAACAAGTTCTTGCAGACAGCGTAAAGATGTCTACGTTGTTGACGAGACATTTTCACAATCAACATAGTAAAATGATATACATACAGTGGAACCTCGGGTGACGAGCGGCTCCATCTACGAGCTTCCTGCTGGTTCTCGCAATGTCTCTGATGCCTCCGACGATGCAAATCAACAATTTTTTTTAAAGATGCTAATGATGGTGTAAAGGGATGACTGCTCTAATGTTGCAAAGCATTGATTTTTTTTATAAATTAAAAGCAAAATTTAAAAATTTAAACTAAAAGAAATGCCAAAAGGTTCCTTCAGTGTATGTCAGGTTGGCTGTTCCATTTTCTAAACACAAATAAAAAATGAAAAAAAAATGAAAAAAGTTACAAAGGTTCGTTCAATGTGTGTCCGGTAGGCTGCTCCATTTTCTCTGAAAAATAAAACAAATCGAATATCATTTGTTTTATTTTTATATTTTTATGTTTTATAATATCACTCAGTACACTGGAGGTACACTGGAGGCACACTCAGTACACTGGAGGTACACTCAGTACACTGGAGGTACACTCAGTACACTGGAGGTACACTCAGTACACTGGAGGTACACTGGAGGTACACTCAGTACACTGGAGGTACACTGGAGGCACACTCAGTACACTGGAGGTACACTCAGTACACTGGAGGTACACTCAGTACACTGGCGGTACACTCAGTACACTGGAGGTACACTCAGTACACTGGAGGTACACTGGAGGTACACTCAGTACACTGGAGGTACACTGGAGGTACACTCAGTACACTGGAGGTACACTGGAGGTACACTCAGTACACTGGAGGTACACTGGAGGTACACTCAGTACACTGGAGGTACATTCAGTACACTAGAGGTTCACTGGAGGTACACTCAGTACACTGGAAGTACACTCAGTACACTAGAGGTACACTCAGTACACTGGAGGTACACTCAGTACACTGGAGGTATACTCAATACAAACTGGAGGTACACTCAGTACACTGGAGGTACACTGGAGGTACACTCAGTACACTGGAGGTACACTGGAGGTACACTCAGTACACTGGAGGTACACTCAGTACACTGGAGGTACACTCAGTACACTGGAGGTACACTCAGTACACTGGAGGTACACTCAGTACACTGGAGGTACACTCAGTACACTGGAGATACACTCAGTACACTGGAGGTACACTCAGTACACTGGAGGTACACTGGAGGCACACTCAGTACACTGGAGGTACACTCAGTACACTGGAGGTACACTCAGTACACTGGCGGTACACTCAGTACACTGGAGGTACACTCAGTACACTGGAGGTACACTCAGTACACTGGAGGTACACTCAGTACACTAGAGGTACACTGGAGGTACACTCAGTACACTGGAGGTACACTCAGTACACTAGAGGTACACTCAGTACACTGGAGGTACACTCAGTACACTGGAGGTATACTCAATACAAACTGGAGGTACACTCAGTACACTGGAGGTACACTGGAGGTACACTCAGTACACTGGAGGTACACTGGAGGTACACTCAGTACACTGGAGGTACACTGGAGGTACACTCAGTACACTGGAGGTACACTCAGTACACTGGAGGTACACTCAGTACACTGGAGGTACATTCAGTACACTGGAGGTACACTGGAGGTACACTCAATATACACTGGAGGTACACTCAATATACACTGGAGGTACACTCAGTACACACTGGAGGTACACTCAATACACACTGGAGGTACACTGAAGGTACACTCAATACACACTAGAGGTACACTGGAGGTACACTGGAGGTACACTCAGTACACTGGAGGTACACTGGAGGTACACTCAATACACACTGGAGGTACACTCAGTACACACTGGAGGTACACTCAGTACACTGGAGGTACACTCAGTACACTGGAGGTACACTCATTACACTGGAGGTACACTCAGTACAATGGAGGTACACTGGAGGTACACTCAGTACACTGGAGGTACACTGGAGGTACACTCAATACACACTGGAGGTACACTCAATACACACTGGAGGTACACTCAATACACACTGGAGGTACACTGGAGGTACACTCAATACACACTGGAGGTACACTGGAGGTACACTCAGTACACTGGAGGTACACTCAGTACACTGGAGGTACACTGGAGGTACACTCAGTACACTGTAGGTACACTGGAGGTACACTCAGTACACTGGAGGTACACTGGAGGTACACTCAGTACACTGGAGGTACACTCAGTACACTGGAGGTACACTGGAGGTACACTCAGTACACTGGAGGTACACTGGAGGTACACTCAATACACACTGGAGGTATACTGGAGGTACACTGGAGGTACACTCAATACACACTGGAGGTACACTGGAGGTACACTCAGTACACTGGAGGTACACTCAGTACACTGGAGGTACACTCAGTACACTGGAGGTACACTGGAGGTACACTGGAGGTACACTCAGTACACTGGAGGTACACTGGAGGTACACTCAGTACACTGGAGGTACACTGGAGGTACACTCAGTACACTGGAGGTACACTCAGTACACTGGAGGTACATTGGAGGTACACTAGAGGTACACTGGAGGTACACTCAATACACACTGGAGGTACACTCAGTACACTGGAGGTACACTTAATACACACTGGAGGTACACTGGAGGTACACTCAGTACACTGGAGGTACACTCAGTACACTGGAGGTACACTGGAGGTACACTCAGTACACTGGAGGTACACTGGAGGTACACTCAGTACACTGGAGGTACACTGGAGGTACACTCAGTACACTGGAGGTACATTGGAGGTACACTCAGTACACTGGAGGTACACTCAGTACACTGGAGGTACACTCAGTACACTGGAGGTACACTGGAGGTACACTGGAGGTACACTCAGTACACTGGAGGTACACTGGAGGTACACTCAATACACACTGGAGGTACACTCAATACACACTGGAGGTACACTGGAGGTATATTCAATACACACTGAAGGTACACTGGAGGTACACTCAATACACTGGAGGTACACTCAGTACACTGGAGGTACACTGAATACACTGGAGGTACACTCAGTACACTGGAGGTACACTGAATACACTGGAGGTACACTCAGTACACTGGAGGTACACTGAATACACTGGAGGTACACTCAGTACACTGGAGGTACACTCAGTACACTGGAGGTACACTCAGTACACTGGAGGTACACTCAGTACACTGGAGGTACACTCAGTACACTGGAGGTACACTCAGTACACTGGAGGTACACTGGAGGTACACTCAGTACACTGGAGGTACACTCAGTACACTGGAGGTACACTCAGTACACTGGAGGTACACTCAGTACACTGGAGGTACACTCAGTACACTGGAGGTACACTCAGTACACTGGAGGTACACTCAGTACACTGGAGGTACACTCAGTACACTGGAGGTACACTGGAGGTACACTCAGTACACTGGAGGTACACTGGAGGTACACTCAGTACACTGGAGGTACACTGGAGGTACACTCAATACACACTGGAGGTACACTCAATACACACTGGAGGTACACTGGAGGTATATTCAATACACACTGAAGGTACACTGGAGGTACACTGAATACACTGGAGGTACACTCAGTACACTGGAGGTACACTGAATACACTGGAGGTACACTCAGTACACTGGAGGTACACTGAATACACTGGAGGTACACTCAGTACACTGGAGGTACACTGAATACACTGGAGGTACACTCAGTACACTGGAGGTACACTGGAGGTACACTCAGTACACTGGAGGTACACTGGAGGTACACTCAGTACACTGGAGGTACACTCAGTACACTGGAGGTACACTCAGTACACTGGAGGTACACTCAGTACACTGGAGGTACACTCAGTACACTGGAGGTACACTCAGTACACTGGAGGTACACTCAGTACACTGGAGAAAAGGCGTTCGAGAATCCTGGAACACGGTCGAACAGGAGTGTGCAGCGTGCATTTACGAGAGAATTTGTTAAAAATGCACCAACTGTAATACAGATTTGGACACAGCACAAAAAGTTCACTGAGGATGTGTGTCTGTGCAGGGCAACAGGATCTGGACGACCACCAGTACCTGAAGAGATGGTCGCACGGGAAACATTTTTGTGAAGTCCGAGGAAGTCCATAAGAAGATTAAGTCTGGAAACCCCAGAGTCCTCCAACGGCAGTTTGACATGTCGCAAGGAAGCACTTGCTAACGACACCCTTCAAGCTTCAACTCGTTCAGGCCATAAAGACAGATGACACGCAAAAGCGGAAGTAATTTTGTGTCAATATGCATGAGAAACTTGAAGAAGACGAGTTTGAACATCTTTTCAAGTGATGAGGCCGCGTTTTATTCGAATGGCAAAGTCAACAACTATAGTGTTCACATTTGGGATGAAGACAATATGCTCTTGAAAATGGCCGCCTCGCTCACCTGACCTGATACCTTGCTATTCTCTTCTCTGGGGTCACGTGAAGGGACTGGTCTGTCCCCGCTGTGGACAGACCAGTCTTCCTACTTCCTACTTCTTCCTACAAGCCTCTAGGAACTCTAACAGAGAACCACTGCCGCACTGGAGACTCTCACCCAAGACACACTGCCGGTGTGTGGCAGGAGCTGGACTACCACATGACGTGCGCCGGGTCACAGCGGTGCGTATATTGAAAACCTGTGAAATCTGTCATGAAAACCATATACCTTTGAATTTCTCAGTCGAACTTTGCTGAATAATCTTATTTTGCTCAGTATTATGCCCGTTTAGTTTTATTTGCCCAGACTATGTAGTTAGATATTTACATTACAAATTATATGAATTTTTTTGTTAAACACCCTATACAGTATATTTAGTTATTTACATGCATATATAACTCACGAAATTTTTTGAAAAGTTGGATAATAATTGTGTGTGAGGGTAACGCCTTGTAAACTTATGTGTAACCATCATTAAGGGAAGCCGACACAGTGTGTCCAGACGCGGTGTGTCCAGACGCGGTGTGTTCAGACACGGTGTGTCCAGACACGGTGTGTCCAGACATGGAGTGTCCAGACACAATGTGTCCAGGGGGAGTCTGGCCCTAGCTTCGGTAGGGGATGGACGTGTGAGCTCGGCGCTCCGGCTGTTGGAGTGTTTACATATTTGGCCGGTTGGGGGCAGGTGTGTCTGCCTGCCTGTGTTGACGTGGCGTTCACGATGGGAGTCCCCCTCCCACCTATACTGCGGGCTCAGTCTGTGGGCTTCGAATTTTCCAGCCGGGCTGGGTACCCGGAGATAGCGCGGGTGTGTGAGATGTTGAATGTTCCTGTGATTGACATTTACGGAGTCTAGCTGGTGACGGCACGTCGAGTGATAGTAAAGTTCACTGCGGAGTTGGCTTATCGCGATTTTCTCCGTCGTTACGAGGGGCGGACATTACCCCTGCCGGATGGTGCGGGCACTGTTTCAATCTCTGATCGGAGTGGTGCCCTCACCTACGTCAGCGTGCATGGGGCTCCATTGGAGTTTCCAGAGGGTCTGCTACGGCGGTACTTCGGCCGTTTTGGCGCAGTGGTTAGTGTACGAGTGAACGTGGTATCTTCCAGCCCCCTCAAGGGTGTGAGGACGAACATTCGCACCCTGGGCATGAGGCTCCGGGAGGATATTCCATCCTCTGTGCGTCTGATGGGTTACAACGTTCGGGTGTTTTACGCCCGCCAGCCTCGGATGTGTTATCGTTGTGGCCTGTTGGGACATCAGGCTGCTGACTGTTCTGCGCCGGCCGTTGTTCCCGTGAACCTCTTTAGTGAGGAGGATTTTCCGCCGCTTCCTGTGGAGGAGGGTTCGGTGGATATGGACGACTCTCCGGCCGCGGATGTGCCCCCTGTGTCGCCTGATGCGCCCCCTGTGGCGGTGGCTTCTCCTCCGGAGGTTGTGTCGTCGCCTGGTGTTCGTCCTGCTCCAACTAGTGTCTCTGGGGTTCTTCAGCCTACCTGCTCGAATCCCCCGTCTTCCAGTAATCCCCCGTCTTCCAGTTTGTCCTCTGATGCATCTGACCCCGTCCCTGCACCCTCGCCGTCTGTTCCGGATGTGCTGGGTGGTAGGGTGGATCCAGCGCTTCCTCCTGTGTCTGGCCTGGTGCCCCCATGTGGTTGGGGATGCTGCAGTACTGCGGGGTGCGTCGGTTCGCCCAGCTTGTGTTGCGCGTGTGTCTGAGTCAGCCTCTGGGTCTGATGATGTGCGGCCCGAGCCTAAGCGTTCCTGGCGTTCGTCGTCTGCATGGGCAGACGTTGGCGATTTCGACGCTTGTGAGTCTGCCGGCGACGGAGGAGTGGCTCCGGTTGCGTTGCGTACTACAGTGACGGCGGAGGTGCATTTGCCAGAGGATGCCTGTGCCGGTATTTCGGCCTCCACTTCAGATATGGTGTCTGCAGTTCCTGCTCGGGTGCATCACCTGCCTCGGATGGCTCCGGTTCTTCGTGGGGGGTGGTACCCCCTGCTGAGGTCCGTGGTGAGCGGGGTGGCCTGGTGATGCTGTTGAAAAAGACTGCTCGCTCTGGAGATTCTGTGACCCTTGCCTCGGTCCCCGTTTCATCGACTGCGGTTTCGACGCCTCTTCCATCTACGGCCATCTCTTCAGTGTCTCCTGCGGTCTCGGTGGAGGCATGCCTTCTCGTCGTTGGTCCCCTGCTCCTGTGCGTGCGGGGACGCGGCCGTCTAGGCATCCCTCGTACGGTTCATCGGTGTTGTCTGCTACATCGAGAGCGTGGCTTCGCTCCCCACCTCGTTATGCGACTTGCGGCAGTGAACTTCGGGTTTGCCGTTTCCGCCTGATCTGGAGATTCCCGAGTTTATGCCGGGCCCGCGGCGGCTGGGGGTCGTCCCCCCACTGACAGGGAGTATTGGTTTGGGAGGCATATACGAGCAATATCCTGGGACTCGTTCCCTGATAAGTATCTTCCTGTCCAGGAGATATTTTTTGCAACCCCCTGATTCCTTATGTATTGTGAGTTGGGGTTGTTTCCATTAGTGTCATGGTTGTGTGGTGCGGGTCGGGTGTGTGAGTGGGTGGGGAGGGTTTTTTTTACCGGTCCCTGCGTGCTCCGGTTTTGTGGTTGGGGGGTTATTTTGTGAATTGTGTGTATGTGTCCGGTTCCTATGCGGTCCGGGNCATGGGTGGGGCAGCTACAAAGTGTCCATGGGTGGGCAGCTACAAAGTGTCCATGGGGGGGCAGCTACAAAGTGTCCATGGGTGGGGCAGCTACAAGTGTCCATGGTGGGGCAGCTACAAAGTGTCCATGGGTGGGGCAGCTACAAAGTGTCCATGGGTGGGGCAGCTACAAAGTGTTCATGGCTGGGCAGCTACAAAGTTTTCATGGCTGGGGAGATACAAAGTGTCATGGCTGGGGGGAGCTACGAAGATAAGCTTCTACAGTCACAGTCTTAATGAAACAGACAGATCTCTGAACTCATTAAACACACAGTTCTTCAACTCTGACTTGTTTAGCTTTCTACAAAATGTCTTTTAATGTAAACAAACATATGAGGAATGATCACATATTTTATACTTGGTCAGAGTATTCGAAGTCTTTAATATTTGAATACAAGAAGTCAGACAACTGTTATTGAGGCACTTAAAAGTTTAATTCATAGTTTTCATATATTTCCAAGCAGCCATACCGTCTCTCCAACAAACCATACAGTTTGTCTAACATATTATTAGAAAATTTAAAATATTCCTTGAAATTGTCCGATATATTCGTATACCGTCATAGTACCCTTGAGGGATGTGGTGTTTTGCACTACTTGTGTTACAGATGTTCATCACTGTTGCTTTAATAGCTACTCACCGATGGCTAAAGTATATATGCAAAAAAAGAAGCAAATATACACGACACTACTCACATCATCATCATCATCATCATTATCATCATCTGCTGCAGCGGAGGAGATCTCTGAGGCGAGACTTGGAATGTGGATGAATGAGGACTCCATTACAGCTTCCTTCACGCTCTCCACGCCAGCTGTCAACATCAAGAGAGTCATTTAGTGTGCATGTCTTACCTAAAGTGTACTTATACTTATCTAAAAAAAAAACTTTCTCTACATTAGGGAGAAAAATTGGCGCATTCATCCGGACACCGCCACTTTGTGGAGAGATCGTACGTGGCCCGGGGAGTGACGTACCCTGTACCCTGCCACACGCCCAGATGGTACGTGGCCCGGGGAGTGACGTACCCTGTACCCTGCCACACGCCCAGATGGTACGTGGCCCGGGGAGTGACGTACCCTGTACCCTGCCACACGCCCAGATGGTACGTGGCCCGGGGGAGTGACGTACCCTGTACCCTGCCACACGCCCAGATGGTACGTGGCCCGGGGGTGACGTACCCTGTACCCTGCCACACGCCCAGATGGTACGTGGCCCGGGGAGTGACGTACCCTGTACCCTGCCACACACCCAGATGGTACGTGGCCCGGGGGAGTGACGTACCCTGTACCCTGCCACACACCCAGAAGGTACGTGGCCCGGGGGAGTGACGTACCCTGTACCCTGCCACACACCCAGATGGTACGTGGCCCGGGGGAGTGACGTACCCTGTACCCTGCCACACACCCAATAGGTACGTGGCCCGGGGGAGTGACGTACCCTGTACCCTGCCACACACCCAGATGGTACGTGGCCCGGGGGAGTGACGTACCCTGTACCCTGCCACACGCCCAGAAGGTACGTGGCCCGGGGGAGCGACGTACCATGTACCCTGCAACACGCCCAGATGGTACGTGGCCCGGGGGAGTGACGTACCCTGTCACACGCCCAGATGGTACGTGGCCCGTGGTAGTGACGTACCCTCCCACACGCCCAGAAGGTACGTTGCCCGCGGGAGTGACGTACCCTGTACCCTGCCACACACCCAGATGGTACGTGGCCCGGGGAGTGACGTACCCTGTACCCTGCCACACACCCAGATGGTACGTGGCACGGGGGGGGGGAGTGACGTACCCTGTACCCTGCCACACACCCAGATGGTACGTGGCCCGGGGAGTGACGTACCCTGTACCCTGCCACACACCCAGATGGTACGTGGCCCCGGGGGAGTGACGTACCCTGTACCCTGCCACACGCCCAGATGGTACGTGGCCCGGGGGAGTGACGTACCCTGTACCCTGCCACACGCCCAGATGGTACGTGGCCCGGGGGAGTGACGTACCCTGTACCCTGCCACACACCCAGATGGTACGTGGCCCGGGGTGTGACGTACCCTGTACCCTGCCACACGCCCAGATGGTACGTGGCCCGGGGGAGTGACGTACCCTGTACCCTGCCACACGCCCTGATGGTACGTGGCCCGGGGGATGACGTACCCTGTACCCTGCCACACGCCCAGATGGTACGTGGCCCGGGGGGTGACGTACCCTGTACCCTGCCACACGCCCAGATGGTACGTGGCCCGGGGGAGTGACGTACCCTGCCACACGCCCAGATGGTACGTGGCCCGGGGGAGTGACGTACCCTGTACCCTGCCACACGCCCTGATGGTACGTGGCCCGGGGAGTGACGTACCCTGTACCCTGCCACACGCCCTGATGGTACGTGGCCCGGGGGAGTGACGTACCCTGTTCCCTGCCACACGCCCTGATGGTACGTGGCCCGGGGGAATGACGTACCCTGCCACACGCCCAATAGGTACGTGGCCCGGGGA
The DNA here is from genome assembly GCA_020271785.1 of Procambarus virginalis. Taxonomy (NCBI): domain Eukaryota; kingdom Metazoa; phylum Arthropoda; class Malacostraca; order Decapoda; family Cambaridae; genus Procambarus; species Procambarus virginalis. The sequence continues at coordinate 3,394,276 of WNGS01167372.1, read as the reverse complement.
GTGACGTACCCTGTACCCTGCCACACACCCAGATGGTACGTGGCCCGGGGGAGTGACGTACCCTGTACCCTGCCACACACCCAGATGGTACGTGGCCCGGGGGAGTGACGTACCCTGTACCCTGCCACACATCCAGATGGTTCGTGGCCCGGGGGAGTGACGTACCCTGTACCCTGCCACACGAGTGCAAAGCAAAGTGCAGAGGCACTTTGCTTGCCATTCTCCATAGTGTATAGTAGGTCACTGGAGACGGGAGACCTACCAGAAATATGGAAGACGGCGAATGTGGTCCCAATATACAAAAGGGTGACAGGCAATAGGCACTTAACTACAGGCCAGTGTCCTTGACTTGTATATCATGCAAGGTGATGGAGAAGATAGTGACAAAAAACCTGGTAACACATCTGGAGAGAAGGGACTTCGTGACAATCGACAACATGGGTTCAGGGAGGGTAAATCTTGCCTGTCTGGTTTAATAGAATTCTACGACCAGGTGACAAAGATTAAGCAAGAAAGAGAAGGCTGGGCGGACTGCATTTTCTTGGATCGTCGGAAAGCCTTTGACACAGTACCGCATAAGATGCTGGTACATAAGCTGGAGAGACAGGCAGGTAGCTGTTAAGGTGCTTCAGTGGATAAGGGAGTACCTAAGCAATAGGAAGCAGAGTTACGTTTAAGGGGTGAGACCTCGGATTGGCGTGAAGTCACCAATGGAGTCCCGCAGGGCTCTGTACTCGGTCCTCTTGTTTCTGATATATGTATATGATCTTCCGGAGGTATAGATTCATTCTTCAATGTTTGCTGACGATGCCAAAATATGAGAAGGATTAAGACAGAGAATCCTAGAATCAAGAAGACCTAGACAAGCTGAAGGAATGGTCGAACAAATGGTTGTAAGAGTTTAACCCCAAGCAAATGTAATGTAATGAAGATAGGCGTAGAGAAGAGGAGGCCAGATACTAGGTATCATCTGGGAGATGAAATTCTTCATGAGTCAGAAGAGAAAAAGACTTGGGGTTTACATCACGCCAGACCTGTCCACTGCAGCCCTATCAGAGGATAACATCAGCGGCATATGCCAGGCTGGCCCACATAAGACGGCATCAGAAACTTGAGAAGGAATCATTCAGAACTTTGTATACCACATATGTCTAGCCAATCTAGAGTATGCAGCCCCACATGGAGTCCATTCTAGTCAGGATAAGACCAAACTGGAAAAGGTTCAAAGATTTGCCA
>WNGS01167372.1:3361924-3390708 GCA_020271785.1 Procambarus virginalis | reverse complement strand
TCTTGTTTACACATTCATTAGAATTTAGCAGTCATGATATGTCATAGCCTAGGAACGTAATGGAGTTTCATACACGTAATAACGTGCCTCTAATGTTGACTCCGAGTGAACTGGCCAGCAGTCTATCAAGTAGAGCTGTTACTTGGGTTTGTCACTATTTTTCACTTTTGTTCCCATCTTGCTCTGTCAGCTCTTCTTTCGCCCCCTGGTTAGTCATGTTTCGTCCCTCGACCAGCTGGGTCGATGTAACAACATGAGTAACGTCATCGGCGAATTGAGTGATGATGACCAAACCTGACCTGACCTAACCTGGTATGGGTAATAGTGAATAATATAACTTTCTTAAGAATATGGCGTAAAATATGTCAGATCCAGGTATGAGAGGTTATGTTAAGATTGGTTGGGTGGATTGATGTAGGGAAAATACCCATAATAATACATTTCTTAGAATATAGTTGCAAAAATCAGCTCTTACTCAGGTATTAGAGGTCAGGTCAGAGCAAGTTTGGTTTGGTTAACGTCAAAAACACCAGATCTCTAAGAATAAATTTGCAAAAAGTGAGCTGTATCCCAGGGTGGACTTGATGCTGGAAATAATTAGACGTAACAGCTCTAACAGTTAAATTCTGCTTGGTTGTGTTATGATTAGTTTAAGTTTAGCTTAGGTTACCATTATTTAGATGGATTTAGGTGGGAATAGGACAAAATTTAGTAACATTAAGCTTTAGTCGAGTTAGATTAAGGTAGATTAGGTCAGGTTAGGTTGGGTTTGACTGAGCTAATGTCAAATAACACCTTAAGAATATGTTGTATTAGAGGGTGGACACAGCGCCAACAGTGTGTTAAGAATGAGGCAAGCTGTGATAGGACCAGATGTTGGAAATAGCTAGACGGACACAACACTAACAGTGGAACGGTAGGAGGATGTGGGAGGTTATGTGAGGACTAAATGTTGGAAATAGACAGGCGCAGCACTAAGTGTGAAATGGTGTTAATAATGAGGCAGACTGTGGGAGGACTAAATGTTGGAAATAGCTAGACGAACACAGCACTAAGAGAGCTGAATGGTGTTGAGAATAGGATAGGATGTGTGGCGATTGAATGCTAGAAATAGTTAGACGGACACAGCGCTAAGAGAGTTGAATGGTGTTGAGAGTAAGGTAAACTGTTTGGAGATTGGATGTTGGAAATAGCAAGATGGAAACAGTTCTAGCAGAGTGAAATGGTGTCATTCTGCATGGCAGAATGACATAATCCTTAAAAAACTGAACTGGCGTCAGCAACAGTGACGCCAGTTCATAAAGGAGGCGAGACACCTGACTCTTGCTGTCAGCTGTCCGCCAGGTCTTACATCTTTCAACTGGATCAGTGGAGGACCATCAAACAGCTGCATTCTCGAAGTCGAATTTATCTGGATGTTGATTACTTGTGTCAGCTCCAGAATGAACACAGCCTAGAGCGTACGAAGCCTCCTACGATCGTCGGTGTGTGTGATTATTGTCGTATCTTTCACTATGTCTTGGATATTAAGGATGGTGTTGTGGTGTTGAGAATGATGTTGCTATCATCATCATCATTCAGGATGGTGTTGACAATTCAGGATGGTGTTGTGGTGTTGAGAATGATGTTAGCGACATCATTCTCAACACCACAACACCATCCTGAATCGCCAAGACATAGTGAAATATACGACAGTAATCAGACGCTCCGACGATCGTAGGAGGCTTTGATCAGTAATCAACACCATGATGAATTCGACTTCGAGCATACAGCGGTTCGATGGTCCTCCATTGATCCAGATGAAAAATGTAAGACCTGGCGGACAGCTAGAATCCGGAGTCAGGCAATATCATCTCACCCAATCCTTTGCCGCTCTCTACGATTAAGGGTTAGGTAAATCGTAGAGCGAGGTGTACCCTTACTTATAAATTTTTAGATTTTTCTTTGTATGCTCAGTATAGCTGTGTTAGTGCTAGAGAGTGTACTCCTGAAGATGTCACATTGCTGATGAAACGCCGAACAATAAAACTGGAAAGATTTAGTGATCTAGTGTTTCTTCACCTCCCAGATGGTAGACGATCTTTGCGGAGAATGAAAAAAAATAATAGTCATAATGCTGTTGTTTTTAATGATAGTTATTTCAGAAAACCTGCTCTCAAAATAATATATATATCAGAAAAACTCTTCGTCGTGAAGGATTCGAACCTCGGAGAGCCAGGCGCCCCATACACCTTAGCATATCAGTACCATACCAGTCCGTCAGGTGTGGTCTAGTGGGTATGGTGCTGGATATTCTGAGGTGTATGGTGTGCTTGGCTGTCTGAAGTTCGAATGCTTCACGAGGAAGTGTAGGATAACAATATTATTTCTAATAAATATCAATTTTGAGCATCCTTTATAAGAATGCATTTTTGGTATTTAATTTGTTAAGGACAGGCAATAAATGTATTTAAAGAGAAACAGACAACATGGCACGTAGTGCAATCTGCATTTAGTTACAAATGGATCTGGTACTGTGTCTTATCAAAATATTATATTTGAAAAAAGGAGAACTTAAACAAATAATACAAATACGTCATTGTTTTTTAATGTGATGAAATCAAATGAGAAGAATAAAGGACAGACGAGGGAGTGAGGCCGTGAAGAAGAGGAAGGCAGCTATCATCATGGTGTGGGGAGAACAGGAACACTACAGTAGTGGGCTAACGTCGTCATTACCAGAAATGAAACTGGCGCAAAACGTATGTTAAATGTGGTTGTCTAGAGGCTCTTGTGTTATGATTGTCTCTTGAATAAGGATTGTATTGGAAAGCAAAATGCGTCAGTTATGGTGATGATATTGATACTGGAAATACAATCGTCAGATGTACTGCATCATTTCTCCTCTGTGAGTGTTTGTCGCTTGTTACTCTGAAGGACTTACCTGCGTCAAGCTGTCATCTACCAGCCCGTCTGTGGCTGCTGGGCTTCCCTGACCTCTAATAAGCCTTGGACATAGGAGCTGTGAGAACACTTGTAACACAGGAGTGTAGTGAGGTCGGTGGAGCCCGCACACCGGCACTCCTGGCACTCAGGGGACCTGCTGCTCACAACAACCCGAGGCTCAGCACTCTCAAAAATTTCTTCGCAGCTTCCTGTAATAGTAATTACGCTTTAGTATAATTCTGGCTTATCAAAAATCAAATGAAATGTTTATTCAGGTAATGTACATATATAAAAAGTAAGATGCAAACATTGATGGATTTATAGATAGAGCTAGTACATACAACGAATGCCTAAAGCCACTATTACGCAAAGCGTTTTGGGCTGGAAAAACACTAAGACTAAAATTAATACTCATTGAGATTAAAGTATAAATTGTGTTGAGAACATAAAAAATAAAAAAAATGGGGGGGGGGGGAACATGGCAGAAAAATAGCAATTATACAATTTGGTCAACAAACAGCATTGTTTAAAATAGTAGACATGGGTTGACATTTAGGGGTAAGGTAGGTTACAGGGAGTTAATTAGGTAGTGCTTAGTTTTTATCTTAAACTGGTTGAGAGAGGTACAGATTTTAACATGATTGGGAAGGTCATTCCACATTCTGGGTCCCTTGATTTGTAGAGAATTCTAGTTTGATTAAGTCGTACTCTTGGAATATCAAGTTAAATATGAACTTAGTTTAAGCATAAAAGTGTGGCTGCTATTGAAAAAGCAAAATATTTCCAAAGCAAACTATTTCCTATATTTTTATTTTAAATAGTTTATATGCAATATCTTGATAAAATGTCGTATTTACNTGCGAGCTGGTGGTTTGGACTTTGGATTATTGAAGATGGTCTCAACGGTTTGTGGTCATGACTATCGTGGTAAAGGGTGCACCAAGCAGATACACATTGAAGTGTTCACAGCCCCATACAAGAGCAAGAGCTTCCTTCTCTGTCTGACTGTATCGTGCTCACATCTGTGAGAGAACGGCTGGCGTAGGCAATTACTACTCTTGAATCTGGTTGACCAGGTTTGTGTTGGGCTAACACAGCACCTAAACCAACAGGACTAGCATCCACGTTAACTCAGTGTCCATTGATGGATCAAAGTATGCAGCAGTCGCATTTTCTACTAGTGCATCTTTCACAGCATCAAATGCATTTTGCTCGACATCGCTCCAGTACCATGATGCATTTTTCTTCAGGAGCTCACGTAGAGGCTTCGTAATGGTAGCAAAATCTGGAATGAAGCGAGAACAGTAGTTTGCCATTCCCAGAAAACTATGTACTTCAGTGGATGTTGAAGGAGGTGCAGCATTCTTGATATCTGCAACTTTCTTAGGATCTGGAGATAGACCTTTGTCACTAAGTACATGTCCAAAGAATTCAATTTTATGTTTATTGAACTCACACTTTGCTCGGCTTAGCGTCAAATTCTTTTCTCGTAAGCGTTGCAATGTTGCACGAAGAGCTTTGTCGTGTTCAGCTTGGGTACGGCCATAAACAATGATGTCATCAGACATGTTGTCAGCATTAGGTATATCTTGCAATACCTGGCTGATGATGTGCTGGAATACTTCAGCAGCACTGTTAATACCAAAACTCAGGCGCTTGTACCTATACAGACCTCGATGTGTCGTAAACGTTGTGATGAATCGACTCTCATCATCAAGTTCAAGCTGATGATAGCCCTTGTTTAAATCTAACTTGCTGAATACAGTTGCACCATTCAAGCGGTAAATCATATCATCTACAGTGGGTGTAGGATGGCGTTCACGCATTATTGCCTTGTTGGGAACACGCATGTCTACACAAATGCGTATCTCATCTGGATTCTTCGGCTTTGGTGGAGTGACAATTGGGCTTACCCATGGTGTTGGGCCTGTTACCGGTTCAATGATATCTAGTTCTATCAGCCTATCCAGTTCGGCATCGACTTTCTTGCGAGTATGGAATGGTTGTCGGCGATGTGGTTGGGCAACTGGAATTACATCTGGGTTGATATGCAGATGTACCTTGCTATCAGTATAACAACCTATGGATTTAAACCGATCAGAAAATTCAGCAACAATAGCATCAACATTGTTTGCAGATTCCACTGCTACAGCATTAGAAAGCTGAAGTAGCCCCAATTTGGTTGAAGTCTTGTAACTGAGTAAAGACTCCTTTGCATTCCTAACAACATGGAATGTAGTAATGAGCATTGCATTCTTTGACTTAATCTCTGCAGTGAAAGTTCCAATCACTGGTAAGGCTACCTTTGAAGCATAGGCAGTGGCTTTGCCATTATAGTTTTCAAGCTTTGGGAACTGTTTTTTAAATTTTTCATAGTGGCACTCAGCAATGGTGTCAATGTTTGATCCAGTGTCAATGAGAATTTTGAGACAAATGCCAGCAATGTATACTATAGTCTCTGGGTTGTTTGGAAGATCATTCCATTCTGTGATTGCTTGTACTCCACAAATATAATCACATTCACTGTCATCTGAGACTGGTTGTAATGAAATGTTGTCTTGTATATTATTAACATTCTTGATTTGAGGTGCAATATTGTGTTTGCCACCTCGACTCCTATGACTTGATCCTCGTACATTGCTTTTATTTATTGATTGTGGTTTCTTTAGTGCGGAACGACACATAGCACCAAAATGACCTAGTTTTCTACACTCATAGCACTTCTTACCTTGTGCAGGACAAACATTATCTTGGTGTGGGTAGTCTCCTCCACAATTGTAACATTTATTATTGACAACCTCTGATGTGAGTCGTTGTGACTGCTTGAGTCTTGTTCCATGACTCCAGTTGTGATGTGGTTCTCGGCTCAATTTAATGTTAGGTTTGGCATGATATCTTCTACGATCATGGTGTACTCCCTGAACCTTACATACTTCATGACTGTTAGTAACAGTGGCAGAACCGTTGTTGGCACTGCACTCCATGGCACGAGCATCACGTGCAGCATCTTCCATTCGACGAGCCATATCCAGTATCTTGTTAAGAGAACTTTCATCATCAACAAGTTCTAGAGCTCTTCGACGAAGACGTGTAGATGTGCATGTTTCAATTATTTGCTGTTTGATTTCTTTGTCAACATCAGCAAACTCACAGTGGGCTGCTAAACCCTGCAGACGTGTATGGTATTGATCAACAGTTTCATTAGAGAGTTGTTTTGCTCTCCTGAAATGCATAATTTCCATAGCAGTATTTTGCCTTGGTTTGAAATGCTCAGTTAATTTGGCCTTGGCAGTGTCATAATCTTTAGCACCACCAGTATCTTTCAGTGTATCAAAGATATCACAAACTCTATCACCTGCATAGTGAAGCAGAAAGGCACGCTTTCTTTCAGCACTTTTGATGTCAGAAACTATCAACAAATTTTCAAACCTTTTAAGCCATTTGACCCACCTCTGTGACAGGTTTGTCTGGTCACAGTCAGGATCAAATGCAGGAAACTGAGGTATATTTGCCATTTTTACTGAATAAATTTAAACTTATCACTTAAAATGTTCCTCAGAATATATAACACTTACTGCACTGTATATGTTATTCAAGAATTCACTGTAATTACTTTAATTTTGCAAAGCACACAAGCATTTTAATGCAAAAGTTCACAACAGTGCACAACACAGCAGCAACTGACTTCTTACCTAGCCCTTGTGTACATGTGTTGTTCCTACTCACAGCAACACAGCAGTTGTTAGCAGTTGGTACAGCAATTGGCAGCAGTTGGCAGCAGTAGGCAGCAGTTGGTACAGCAATTGGCAGCAGTTGGTACAGCAGTAGGCAGCAGTTGGCAGCAGTAGGCAGCAGTAGGTTCACAGCGTGAAGAATTTTGTAGCACGAAGCGTCGTTTCGTAACCAAAACATCGGGTTTTGTACACTGCATCAAAGCGTCGTTTCGTACACAGCGTCGGCAGATTCCTCTCACAGCAACACTCAGCACAGCTTGGGTAGCACACAGCATTGGCCAGCACACAGCAACGGCCAGCACACAGCAACGATCAGCACACAGCAACAGTCAGCACACAGCATGGGGTTGCATACAGCATCGGGTATGGTGCTCACAGACAGCTTCTCCTTCCTCCTCTAGGCGAATCAGCATGCTCCTTCCTTGTGTTTTGTTGAACAAAATACCTGCGTTCCCAGTTCATCTTCGTCGCCAGTGTGGTGTCTGTGTATAGCTGAGATAGTCTTGGTAGTAAGGTTGATGTAAAGTCATTCCTGGTTACTGACTTTAATACTTAAATAACTACATGATAGAGTAGCTCCCAAGCTGGTAGCGTCCTGTATGCTGTTGTTTACCTTCTCTAGTGGCGTCCAGCCGCCGCACATAGAAAACGGATGGTACCATTTTCTGTGAACATGACAGTGGGCATTGCTGGTCCTCTCCTGTGGGACCAAGGAGACTCCGGTGAATCCCGGGAGTCAGAGGGGCTGAGTATTCGGCCTTTTGAGCCTCTAGCAGCCGAGTGCTAGCAGAGCCCTGGCCCACCCCCCGCGACAAGAACTGGCGACCTTGCCAGGATACGAGCTACAGTAGCCAAGAACTGGAGACTTCGCCAGGAAGAGCGGATCAAGCTACAGTGTTGCCCAAAATTTCAAGACAGTGTTGCCAGGGTACAAATACAGTGTGGCTAGTGAATTCAGGGTACTGTTACCCAACCAGCTAAGGGACTGAAACAGTGAAATTAGTACCTACTAACTTGTCTGTGCTGTCGTGTATGCTCGATGAAATAGAGATGGAGGAGGATAAAGTAAAAAAATTTATTGACACAAGGGATGAGAGAATTTTGGAAGGGTGTACCAAGGCCCAGCTCCAATAAGTGGCAAACCACTTTGGGATCAGGTTGAGGACGACTAAGGTTGCGGAGCGAAGGATAGAGATCATGGCACATCTCACAGCTCGAGAGGAGGCGACGGGAGAGGAGCCATCTCAAGATAGGCCATCTCAAGGAGAGCCATCCCAAGAAGAGCCGTCGCAAGGTGAACCGTCCCGACTAGAGCCACCCCAAGCGCCTACCAGTGTGGAGAGAATTCACAGTGAACATGGGAGCAGTGGAAGGTCCAGCTGTAGTAAGAGGAGCCTGCAACTGGAAATAATGAAGATGCAACTGGAAGCCCAGCTGAGACGAGAGGAAAGAGAAATGCAGCGAGAGGAGAGAGAAGCGCAAATGCAGCGAGAGGAAAGAGAAGCGCAAATGCAGCGAGAGGAGCGAGAAGCACGGCTGCAGCGAGAGGAGCGTGAGCAAGAAGCACGGCTGCAGCGAGAAGAAGGAGAGAGACAACTGCGACTGGAGGAGATAAAGGCAAAGAAAGAAGTCGAATTGCGTCGCGTTGAGCGTGGTCTGCCCGCACTACCTGCACGGCGGGATGACTTCAAGGTAAGGAACGTGACTTACCTACGTTCGAACCACAAGAAGCTGAGGCGTTCTTCGAACACTTTGAACGGATAGCAACTCTGAAGGAGTGGCCAGAAGATGATTGGGCTGCTCTGGTCCAGGGCAGGTTGACTGGTGAGGCCCGGGAAGCCTACAACATGCTGGACCTAGAAGAGTGTGCTAATTACGACGCAATTAAGAATGCGGTGCTCCACTCATTCCGGCTGACTCCGGAGATGTACCGGAAGCGGTTCAGAGAGTGTACAAGAGCGTCGGGAAAGTCTTACGCCGAGACCGCCAGGGATATGGAACGGAAGTTCCTACGGTGGTTGAAGGCGGAGGAAGCGGAGTCGGCGGATGATATCAAACGACTGATAGTGATGGAGAAGTTTATGTCAGTGCTCCATCCAGAGTTGCGAGTAAGGGTGAGAGAAGCAGGTATTAAGGACCTAAAGGCTGCAGCGGACCGAGCCGACATGCTGGAGGAGGCACTACATCTCAGGAGGGAGGGGCCGCCCAGACACTCGCCTTACCCCAGGTCGGGAGGGAACTTTAGGAGTTCAGGAGGAGCGAGGACGGGTGGGGACTCTCCCAAGAGTAGTGTGCCCGATGAAGTAACCCGGTTCAAGAGCTCAAGGGACGCGGGAAGGAAGCCCCAAGCTGTGAGCAGTGGACCTAGCTCGGGAGCGATTGCCGCTGCCCGGGAACCGACGACGGGGAGTCCTAGGAGGACCCAGGGAACCTCTACCGTTGGTGCTACCAGGGTGACTAGTAGAGGGTCGCCCAGGAGAGGTGGTCGGTGTTACAACTGTGGGGGACGAGGACACTTTGCAAGGGAGTGCAGCCGCCCAAGGCACGGTGGGAATGTGGCTTTCGCGAGGATAGGAAGCGAGGAAGCCAACGATAATTCAGGTGATATGCCAGTGATAAGGGAGAAGAGGATTCACCCCTTTGTGTGTGAGGGGACGGTGAAGATAAGAGGAGCTGATCCTGTGCCAGCAAGGATGCTGAGGGACACTGGATCCAACTTCACCCTTGTTAGTGAATCCCTCTTCCCCGAGGACTACAGAAGTTCCAGTACAGGGGAAGCCCTGATAAGGACGTGGGGGGACAAGTGAGGATGCCCCTTCATAAGGTGACTCTTAATTCAGACTATGGTTGTCAGACTCTCGTAGTAGGGGTCTGTGCTCTACTGCCCAGGATAGAAGCTAAGGTGATCCTAGGAAATGACTCCTGTGGGGGATGTGTTCTCCCGAATTTGATTAAAGGTGAGGAGTGTATAGAACCCTATCGACAGAGCAGCAGGACGGGCGCCAGCAGTGGCGAAACGGAAATTGCGAGAGTGGCATTTCCGGTATGCGCGGTGACGTCGGGACGAGACGTGAGGGAACATGATGTGAGCGGATCCAGTCACGCCGAAGAGAACATGCCGGGTGACCTGGGGCTCGATCATTTGTTCCGAGAGGAGGCCAGAGGACAAGCGACAGGTGAGGAAGGGTCGGATAGGAGTGTCCAAGTTACTCTCACCAGTCCTCTAGGCATTGACCGCACACGTCTAGGTGAGCTGCAAAAGGAAGAGTTTCCTGAGTTAGTACGGGAGGCGGAAGGAGGTTTCGCCGGACCCGAGTCACCGACTCACTTCTTCGTGGAGAAGGGAGTGCTAATGAGGCAGTGGAGACTGGTTAGGGAAGAAGCGGGTGATGATATGCTGAGAGTGAGGCGTCAGGTGGTGGTGCCGGCGCGGTACAGAAACGCGGTACTGAAGCATGCACACTCAGTGGATCCCGCGGGTCACTTGGGAGTGACCAAGACTTTAAGCAGGCTTCGGGAACATTTTTATTGGCCGGGCAAGGACGCGGATATAAGAAGAATTTGCAAGACGTGTTTCCCGTGCCAGAGAGCGGGGAAGAACGTCCCTGCCATCCGGAAAGCACCTTTGGTTCCAGTTTCTGCGTTCGGCCAGGCGTTTGAACGCCTAATAATCGACGTCGTGGGACCACTTCCTAAGACCAGAAAAGGGAATAAATACTTATTGACTATCATGTGTGCTTCGACGAGATTTCCAGAGGTGATCCCAGTGCAGAAGGTGACGTCGAGATGCGTCATGGGACACCTTCAGCGGTTCTTTGCTTGGGTAGGTGTGCCCAAGGAGATCCAGTCCGATTGTGGAAGCGTTTTCCAGTCGAGGTGGTTTAGGCAAACTATGGCAAGCTGGGGAATAGCCCAACTACGATCGTCTCCTTATAGACCTCAATCGCAGGGAGCGATTGAGAGGTTCCATTCCACTCTTAAGACCATCTTAAGAGTGTATTGTGCAGAACAGGGAGCGGAATGGGATGAGGCTGTCTGTCTAGCCCTGTTCGCAATCCGAGATGCTATAGTTGAGTCTCTGGGATTCTCTCCATTCCAGCTAGTGTTTGGGCACGAAGTAAGGAGCCCGTTATTGATGCTGAAGGAGCAGATGATGGCGGAGAAAACATTAGTGACAGTGGAAGAGTATGTGCAGAGATTCCACGAACGATTGAAAACGGCGAAGGAGCTGGCTGCTGATCACCAGAAGATAGCTCAAGAGAAGATGTCGATCTGGTACGACAAGAAGGCTGTCCCAAGGGAGTTCGAGGCAGGAGCCAGAGTGATGATGTTGCTACCTGGGAGAGGTAGAGTGACGGAATCACGCTTTGGTGGTCCATACTCGGTTGTTCGGCGTGTGGGTTCTGTAAGTTATGAGATCAGTAAGCCGAATCGCCCTAACAAGACACAGATATGTCATATCAATCATTTGAAGCCATACTTCCCAGAGGAGCAAGAGAGTTCGGGAGTGAAGGGAGCAACACCGTCCATGGAAGGGAAATTGGCTCTGTGTATGGAGATGGGCCAAGTGTTGCCGGCAGATGAAAGAAAGTGGGCCCGTACCAATGGTACACGCCTGTCAAACATAGAGAGTTTGGTACATCTAGAAGAGAGGCTGCGTCATCTGGATAAAGGGAAAAGGAGAGATCTAGTAACCCTGATACGAAGGAACAAGTCGCTCTTCACGGATGTGCCCCGACGGCATAAGAGTGTGGTGCACGAAGTGGACGTGCGCAGAGGAAAGTCAATCGAGCAGAGTGCTTATCGGGTGAGTCCTGAAAAGAGGAAGATCGGGTACTATAGAGGATTTTGCAAGAACTTCTCGACAGTGGCACACCCTCTGACTGAATTGCTATCTAAGAACGTTAGATGGAGGTGGGGGGAAGCATGCCAGGAGTCCTTCGAGAAGACTAAGAAGTTATTAACCGAAGAACCAGTGCTGATTTCGCCCGACTTCGAATCAAACTTTATCTTGTACGTCGACGCTAGTGACGTGGGTGATTGGAGCCATGTTAGCTCAAGAGAAGGACGGAGTTCACCGTCCGGTAGCATTCTACTCGAAGAAATTCGAAAAGTACCAGAGGGCTTATAGTACAGTGGAAAAGGAAGCCTTAGCCATGATCCTGGCACTGAAGCATTTCGACGTCTATGTGGGTGGAGGTACTAGACCGGTGCAAGTGTTCACCGATCATAACCCCTTGACGTTCGTGCACAGGATGAAGAACACGAACCAAAGGCTGACAAGATGGGCCCTACTGTTACAAGAGTACTGGCTAGAAATCAGGCACATTAAAGGAAGGGAGAATGTGGTAGCAGATGCACTCTCCCGGATTTAAAAACCGATATGACTCTTATTTTAAGGGGAGGGGTATGTTATGGTGCCCTCTCCTATCTCTTTCGTTGGCCTGCTGTAAGAGTCATATCGACTCTCCTTACTGTTTCTCTGAGGTACAGGGAAGTCTGTTGGTATGTGTGGCGACCAGATCGGCCGCCAGTTAAGGGAAGAAACTTACATTAAAAGTCTGTAGGTAAGGGGAAAGAGGCGCCCGGATACAAATTAAATAGTAACCCCTACCTGCAGATCCGCCGTGTTGTAGAAAACGCTAGCCGTGTGCGGATTGGGTGGCTTGGGTCACGAGCGACAAATCAGAGCCCGCCGTGACGTCACCGGGTGCCCCAGGCGGTGCCAACATCAGAGTTGGCCTGACAGTGGAGGCGATAGGACGCACATCGGTCAGCTCTCAAGGATTGGAGGCTCTACAGGCCTTTCTCAGTGGATTAGAGCTAGCCATCGCAGCCCACCTAATATATTGGAGACCCCGCGCTTCTGGGAAGCGAAAAGGAACCGAGTTCATTGAGCAGAGAAGTGCCAAACTCGGAAAATTGTCGGCGGCGACGCTGGGCGGCGATGCTGGACATTGAGGGCCTGGGAGGTGTGGCGGGCAGGCTTAGCTGTGGCCGGGTCACATCCACTGAGGGTGTTAGAGGGACGACACCGTTCCTAGGACGAGGAGCAACGCCTTGTGGAAGGAACGTGTGTGTGAATATGGTGATTAGCTCAGCACCCATTGGTGAACCAAGATTGGGATAGCTGAATCTGAGGGATTGGTACGGCGACGACGCGAAGGCTTCACGACACCTGAGGACCTGTGGGAACGTTCCTGGATCGCCAAGGATCGACTCAGGAAGCGTGGGACCCTCACACCATCGAGGGACAGGCGTCGTGGGCCAGGAATGTTAAGGTAGATCATTTTCCCTCCCATTACCCCTTTGTGAGAGTAGGCTAGATAGGCCATAATATTCACTTATATATGTGGCAACAGGACATTAATATTCTAGTAGTAGAATAGGCTGCAGGGCAACTTATGTCCAGGACTGTCAGAGAGGACAGTGTGTGTGGACGGCAGGACAGTGAAGAAGAGGTGCCGACGTGGTGAAGAGGCCCTTCTGTTGATACCTGGTTGATACCTGGTTGATGGGGTTCTGGGAGTTCTTCTACTCCCCAAGCCCGGCCCGAGGCCAGGCTCGACTTGTGAGAGTTTGATCCACCAGGCTGTTGCTTGGAGCGGCCCGCAGAGCCACATACCCACCACAGCCCGGCTGATCTGGGACTTCTCTTAGGAAACAGTCCAGTTCTTCTGTGAGAGAGTGTGTGACTCCTGTCTATCTGCCCAGTTGAAGGAGCCTGGAGAACGTGAGAGAAGAGTTGCTGACAATCTCCAGAGTTATTATTATTATTTTCATTTTCTTGTATCACTTGTAATCATATGTGTGATCATATGATTACAAGTGATTTCAGTAAATCAGTAAATCAGAATTCAGTAAATCATTTAAATCATAAAATCATTTCAGTAAATCAGAATTCGTGTCAGTAAATTCACACATTTTATTATTGTGTTTAAGTGTGCCTCCATTGCAAAATTTCTCTATTGAGCATACACGAGGGTTACCATAGTACCATCGAGGGAACATCACGTTCCCTATAGAATTTCTTATTGCCTAGGGAGTGGCAAACAGCACAGACTTATATAAAAATGAACCCTTAGCCATCCGATCAGTACTTGTGCCTGAATGGTGGCAACTAGCGACGTGGTGGCTAGAGAGAGGTAAAGCCACACGGACCTTCAGGGGAGAGTACCCTGGGCCGACAGTCCAATAGTAGATCTTGGGAGTAGCAACACTGGCAACAAAACAATATATAATACACCACTGAACTGCATTGCGGGGTGCATATATATATATATATATATATATATATAATATATATATATATATATATATATATATATATATATATATATATATATATATATATTATATATATATTATATATATATATATATATATATATATATATATATATATATATATATATATATATATATATATATATATCTATATATATATACATTGGTCTATATACACATACATTGGTTGAGACCAAGTGCAAGTTCCACCCTAATCAGTTTCAGTGAAATAATCTCCGAGTAGCCCATTATTACAGTGTTTCCCATTGTAGCCCATTATTACAGTGTTTCCCATTGTAGCCCATTATTACAGTGTTTCCCATTGTAGCCCATTATTACAGTGTTTCCCATTGTAGCCCATTATTACAGTGTTTCCCATTGTAGCCCATTATTACAGTGTTTCCCATTGTAACCCATTATTACAGTGTTTCCCATTGTAGCCCATTATTACAGTGTTTCCCATTGTAGCCCATTATTACAGTGTTTACCATTGTAGCCCATTATTACAGTGTTTCCCATTGTAGCCCATTATTACAGTGTTTACCATTGTAGCCCATTATTACAGTGTTTCCCATTGTAGCCCATTATTACAGTGTTTACCATTGTAGCCCATTATTACAGTGTTCCCCATTGTAGCCCATTATTACAGTGTTTCCCATTGTAGCCCATTATTACAGTGTTTCCCATTATAGCCCATTATTACAGTGTTTCCCATTGTAGCCCATTATTACAGTGTTCCCCATTGTAGCCCATTATTACAGTGTTTCCCATTGTAGCCCATTATTACAGTGTTCCCCATTGTAGCCCATTATTACAGTGTTCCCCATTGTAGCCCATTATTACAGTGTTTCCCATTATAGCCCATTATTACAGTGTTCCCCATTGTAGCCCATTATTACAGTGTTCCCCATTGTAGCCCATTATTACAGTGTTTCCCATTATAGCCCATTATTACAGTGTTTCCCATTGTGACCCATTATTACAGTGTTTACCATTGTAACCCATTATTACAGTGTTTACCATTGTAGCCCATTACTACTATTAAACACGGGGTAAATGTTTAATTATATTATAGTTTCATTGCGAAAGAAGATGCCATTTGCCAGACATGATCGATATTACTTCGTTCAACTGAATCATAAGGATTTAATATTTAACTAAAATGTTAATATAGACACATACAAGATAAATATGTTTACCTACTGATCTCTCATACTAAACAGTATTGGTTTGGTGTTGGGTTTGTGAGCTATCAGCAGCTGAAGGGTTATTTTGGCCATAACAAAAGCTTGCTGATCAACCAGCAAATACACAGTTTGTCCTGAACGTGGCTCAAGGGCAAAATAAACACTGGATGTATATAGAGCGAGAAGCGGGGATTACCTCTACATGTATACAACCCCGTCACAGTGCAAGGATATGTTGTAAAAAACTAGTTGAAAATTATAAATTTTATTTTAAGCATCGATATCTATGCTAAAAGAAAGTGAGGAACTAATAAAGTGCACATAAATATGGCTTTATTCATTTTTACAAATTTATCATTCATTAACTTCAACTTGCACTCAAAAGTTTCCTGAAAAATACATGCTAGACACTGAGTACACAAATCATCTCCAAGTTTAAACAAATAACTGGACTTAATAATCTATAAGTAATATTGCACAGTAAGTAATTACCCACATATTATTTTATGTAAGTTGTTTTACAGTAAGGAATCTTATGAAACATATTACATATGAGAGTACATGTAATAATTTAGGTTTTGTAACCGTATATATAACTGAAGTTATTAATCTCTTGTGTTTTATGACTGATCATCGTAATGGTTAATGGCATCGTAACTCTCTTCCTCGTAGTCTTCTCCTCCTTGATCTTCCTCTTCTTCTTCTCCTTCTCCTTGATTCTCCTCTTCCTCTTCTCCTCCTTGATCCTTCTCTTCTTCCTTCTCTCCTCCTTGTTCCTCCTCTTCTCCTTGCTGGTTCACCTCTGCTTGCTGCTTCTCCTCCTCCTTCTCTTCCTTCCCATGATGCTGTATGTCTCCTTTCTTCTTCTCCTCCTCTCCCAGTTTATCATCATCCTCATCTGACTCCTCACTGGAGGAGGAGCTGTCCTCCTCTTCCTCTTCAGCTCCACCTGCACTCTTCATCAAAGCAAAAGCTGCATTTTTATCAATATACTGTTCTGCAAAGTGTCGTTTGATGTCTGACTCGACGCTGTAATTGTTCTGAAAAATGAAAAACGTATAATGAATACATAAACTCAACAAATAATACATACACAGATAAACACAGAGAAGCAGACAGACAGACACCCTCCTCCTAACACACACACACACACACACACACACACACACACACACACACACACACACACACACACACACACACACACACACACACACGCACACACTATGAGGGTCAGAGAATCTCTGTAATATAATTAAATATGGTTAGAGAAACAATAATCGATATTATAAGTTTATACACGTACTATTTCCAGGAGATAGACCATCTACACTTGCACTCGACACTTACACGTTCAACCTACCTACACGTTCCTACACGGTGCACTTACACGGTCCACCTGTTCATGCTACCTCCCGGTACTGTTCCTGCTTCCTACTACTGCTGATACTGTTGGCATGTGTATGAACGTGTAGGGTGTTTGATATGTGACAACCAGCTTGTAGACGGGGAGGGGTTTTGCCTACAGATCAACGCAGCTGCACATAAGTATTGTTGTGTGGTACTTGAAGTGAGTGGTAACCGTGTGTCGGGTGGGTTGGCACGCGAATGTCATAAGATATATAACTAAGCCAAAACTGATGGTCAGAGAGTCTGAGTGTATTGCCATGGGGGAAGACGCCATGTTGCCATGGTGTGAGGGGTGATGAATGGTAGAGTATGATGACGTGTTGTGTGTGAGGGGTGATGAATGGTAGAGTATGATGACGTGTTGTGTGTGAGGGGTGATGAATGGTAGTGTGTGATGACGTGTTGTGTGTGAGGGGTGATGAATGGTAGAGTATGATGACGTGTTGTGTGTGAGGGGTGATGAATGGTAGTGTGTGATGACGTGTTGTGTGTGAGGGTGATGAATGGTAGAGTATGATGACGTGTTGTGTGTGAGGGGTGATGAATGGTAGTGTGTGATGACGTGTTGTGTGTGAGGGGTGATGAATGGTAGAGTATGATGACGTGTTGTGTGTGAGGGGTGATGAATGGTAGTGTGTGATGACGTGTTGTGTGTGAGGGGTGATGAATGGTAGAGTATGATGACGTGTTGTGTGTGAGGGGTGATGAATGGTAGAGTATGATGACGTGTTGTGTGTGAGGGGTGATGAATGGTAGTGTGTGATGACGTGTTGTGTGTGAGGGGTGATGAATGGGAGTGTATGATGACGTGTTGTGTGTGAGTGGGTGATGAATGGGAGTGTATGATGACATGTTGTGTGTGAGGGGTGATGAATGGTAGTGTATGATGACATGTTGTGTGGGAGGGGTGATGAATGGTAGTGTATGATGACATGTTGTGTGGGAGGGGTGATGAATGGGAGTGTATGATGACGTGTGTGTGTGAGGGGTGATGAATGGTAGTGTATGATGACATGTTGTGTGGGAGGGGTGATGAATGATAGTGTATGATGACATGTTGTGTGGGAGGGGTGATGAATGATAGTGTATGATGACATGTTGTGTGTTAGGGGTGATGAATGATAGTGTAGTGTCGCTGGAGTGTCAGTGATGGTGTGGGTGGATAACCTGCAGTTCGTTCGTGCTGAAGAGCAGTGCTTTGATGACTGGGTTTGTTCATTGATTGGAACTTCGGCGTCAGTTGTTGAGCTTTAGTTCATTGGTACTAAGTGTATAATAGGACTGGTGGTTCCCATTCTTCCTCCTTTGGCAGGTTACTTTGAATTCTGTGTCTTGGGTAGTTACTTGGGCCTGCATTGGGTAGTTACTGTTGCGTATGTATCTATTTACCCTGTTCTGTAGTGGCTGTCATTGTCCTGAGTGGCTGGTTGCGTAGTTTGAGGTGTTGTGGACCTCAAATGGGTCCCCCTGGTTAGGTAAGTACATATATACCGAACCGGGAGGGCGGGTTATACCCTCATACCAAACACCTGTACATTTTGTACAGGTTTTGGCAGAGAGACTGTGTAGGTTAATGTTCAGTGGTTCCATCTTCAGTCTGGCATGATGGCTGTCAATGTTCACTCTGTTCATGATTGACACATTGCTACAAATCGTAGCGCTCTATTCTGAACTCGCAGAATTTTGAGCATGTTTCATTATTTTGGTACCAAATTCAGCTGGGTGCATGGGTGAATCTAAGGGTGGCCAAATTAGCATTCTGTGCAGATGTAGTTTCACGTGTGGTGGGGCCCGGTTCAATCGGTACATCATTGCTAATTGCGCCTTGGCCATTGCTGCTTTCTTGTTTACACATTCATTAGAATTTAGCAGTCATGATATGTCATAGCCTAGGAACGTAATGGAGTTTCATACACGTAATAACGTGCCTCTAATGTTGACTCCGAGTGAACTGGCCCAGCAGTCTATCAAGTAGAGCTGTTACTTGGGTTTGTCACTATTTTTCACTTTTGTTCCCATCTTGCTCTGTCAGCTCTTCTTTCGCCCTCCTGGTTAGTCATGTTTCGTCCTTCGACCAGCTGGGGTCGATGTAACAACATGAGTAACGTCATCGGCGAATTGAGTGATGATGACCAAACCTGACCTGACCTAACCTGGTATGGGTATAGTGAATAATATAACTTTCTTAAGAATATGGCGTAAAATATGTCCAGATCCAGGTATGAGAGGTTATGTTAAGATTGGTTGGGTTGAATTGATGTAGGGAAAGTACCCAATAATAATACATTTCTTAGAATATAGTTGCAAAAATCAGCTCTTACTCAGGTATTAGAGGTCAGGTCAGAGCAAGTTTGGTTTGGTTAACGTCAAAAACACCAGATCTCTAAGAATAAATTTGCAAAAAGTGAGCTGTATCCCAGGGTGGACTTGATGCTGGAAATAATTAGACGTAACAGCTCTAACAGTTAAATTCTGCTTTGGGTGTGTTATGATTAATTAAGTTTAGCTTAGGTTGCCATTATTTTAGATGGATTTGACTTAAATTTCACTAAATTTAGGTGGGAATAGGAAAAATTTAGTAACATTAAGCTTTAGTCGAGTTAGATTAAGGTAGATTAGGTCAGGTTAGGTTGGGTTTGACTGAGCTAATGTCAAATAACACCTTCTTAAGAATATGGTGTATTAGAGGGTGGACACAGCGCCAACAGTGTGTTAAGAATGAGGCAAGCTGTGATAGGACCAGATGTTGGAAATAGCTAGACGGACACAACACTAACAGTGGAACGGTAGGAGGATGTGGGAGGTTATGTGAGGACTAAATGTTGGAAATAGACAGGCGCGGCACTAAGTGTGAAATGGTGTTAATAATGAGGCAGACTGTGGGAGGACTAAATGTTGGAAATAGCTAGACGAACACAGCACTAAGAGAGCTGAATGGTGTTGAGAATAGGATAGGATTTGTTGCGACTGAATGCTGGAAATAGTTAGACAGACATCACTAAGAGAGTTGAATGGTGTTGAGAGTGAGGTAAACTGTTTGGTGATTGGATGTTGGAAATAGCAAGATGGAAACAGTTCTAGCCGAGTGAAATGGTGTCATTCTGCATGGCAGAATGACATAATCCTTAAAAATCTGAACTGGCGTCAGCAACAGTGACGCCAGTTCATAAAGGAGGCGAGACACCTGGCTCTTGCTGTCAGCTGTCCGCCAGGTCTTACATCTTTCAACTGGATCAGTGGAGGACCATCGAACAGCTGTATGCTCGAAGTCGAATTCATCTGGATGTTGATTACTTGTGTCAGCTCCAGAACGATCACAGCCTCCAGCGTACGAAGCCTCCTACGGTCGTCGGTGGGTGTGATTATTGTCGTATCTTTCACTATTTCTTGGATATTAAGGATGGTGTTGTGGTGTTGAGAATGATGTTATCGACATCATTCTCAACACCACAACACCATCCTGAATCCCCAAGACATAGTGAAATATACGACAGTAATCACACGCTCCGACGATCGTAGGAGGCGTTGAACGCTTGAAGCTGTGTTAATTCGGAAGCTGACACAAGTAATCAACACCATGATGAATTCGACTTCGAGCATACAGCGGTTCGATGGTCCTCCATTGATCCAGTTGAAAGAAGTAAGACCTGGCGGACAGCTAGAATCCGGAGTCAGGTAACTATCATCTCACCCTATCCTTCGCCGCTCTCTACAATTAAGGGGCTTAGGTAAATCGTAGAGTGAGGTGTACCCTCACTTATAAATTTCTAGATTCTTCTTTGTATGCTCCACGGGAGACATCTCTTGTCCACGAGGCTAACCATAGCCCGTGCTTCTTGCCCAGCTCCTGTGTCAGGTAAGTTACGGGCTCACCATAGCCCGTGCTACTTGGAACTTGTTCCGAGTAGCTGAATCTATAACAACAACAATTTGTATGCTCAGTATAGCTGTGTTAGTGCAAGAGAGTGTACTCCTGAAGATGTCACATTGCTGATGAAACGTCGAACAATAAAACTGGAAAGATTTAGTGATCTAGTGTTTCTTCACCTCCCAGATGGTAGACGATCTTTGCGGAGAATGAAAAAAATAATAGTCATAATGCTGTTGTTTTTAATGATAGTTATTTCAGAAAACCTGCTCTCAAAATAATATATATATCAGAAAAACTCTTCCTCGTGAAGGATTCGAACCTCAGAGAGCCAGGAGCCCCATACACCTTAGCATATCAGTACCATACCAGTCAGTCAGGTGTGGTCTAGTGGGTATGGTGCTGGATATTCTGAGGTGTATGGTGTGCTTGGCTGTCTGAAGTTCGAATGCTTCACGAGGAAGTGTAGGATAACAATATTATTTCTAATAAATATCAATTTTGAGCATCCTTTATAAGAATGCATTTTTGGTATTTAATTTATTAAGGACAGGCAATAAATGTATTTAAAGAGAAACAAACAACATGGCACGTAGTGCAATCTGCATTTAGTTACAAATGGATCTGGTACTGTGTCTTATCAAAATATTATATTTGAAAAAATGGAGAACTTAAACAAATAATACAAATACGTCAATTGTTTTTTAAATGTGATGAAATCAAATGAGAAGAATAAAGAACAGACGAGGGAGTGAGGCCGTGAAGAAGAGGAAGGCAGCTATCATCATGGTGTGGGAAGAACAGGAACACTACAGTAGTGGGCTAACGTAGTCATTACCAGAAATGAAACTGGCTCAAAACGTATGTGTAAATGTGGTTGTCTAGAGGCTCTTGTGTTATGATTGTCTCTTGAATAAGGATTGTGTTGGAAAGCAAAATGCGTCAGTTATGGTGATGATATTGATACTGGAAAATACAATCGTCAGATGTACTGCATCATTCCTCCTGTGTGAGTGTTTGTCACTTGTTACTCTGAAGGACTTACCTGCGTCAAGCTGTCATCTACCAGCCCCGTCTGTGGCTGCTGGGCTTCCCTGACCTCTAATAAGCCTTGGACATAGGAGCTGTGAGAACACTTGTAACACAGGAGTGTAGTGAGGGCGGTGGAGCCCGCACACCGGCACTCCTGGCACTCAGGGGACCTGCTGCTCACAACAACCGGAGGCTCAACACTCTCAAAAATTTCTTCGCAGCTTCCTGTAAAAGTAATTACGCTTTAGTATAATTCTGGCTTATCAAAAATCAAATCAAATGTTTATTTAGGTAAAGTACATACATACAAGGTCAGATACAAACATTGATGGATTTATAGATAGAGCTTGTACATACAATGCCTAAAGCCACTATTACGCAAAGCGTTTCGGGCAAGAAAAACACTAAGACTAAAACTTAATACTAATTGAGATTAAAGTATAAATTGTGTTGAGAACATAAAAAGTAAAAAAGGGGGAACATGGCAGAAAAATAGCAAATATACAATTTGGTCAACAAACAGCATTGTTTAAAATAGCAGACATGGGTTGACATTTTGGGGTAAGGTAGGTTACAGGGAGTTAATTAGGTAGTACTTAGTTTTTATCTTAAACTGGTTGAGAGAGGTACAGTTTTTAACATGGGTGGGAAGCTCATTCCACATTCTGAGTCCTTTGATTTGTACAGCATTTCTAGTTTGGTTAAGGCGTACTCTTGGAATATCAAGTTAAATATAAACTTTAGTTTAAACATAAAAGTGTGGCTGCTATTGAAAAAGCAAAATATTTCCAAAGCAAACTATTTCCTATAATTTTTGTTTTAAATAGTTTATATGCAATATCTTGATAAAATGTCGTATTTACTTCAAACTAACCACTAACACCCCTGTATGTAACCCAAAACTAAGGTTTATTGCAGTGTTGGACATTGTGGCACAATGTAAATTTTTGATTTGAGTATCTGTTGTTTGAATTTATATCTGGTTTAATATTAACTATATGAATAACTTGAGAGGTATATTTATTGTTATGATCATTAATAATATCAATAACCATAACATATCAACATAATAGTCCCTAATTCGACTACTTCCTAAGCATCATGTATTCCTGTATGCTAATCCCCACCATCACCAAGCCCACCCTAATCACTCAAATATCCGCTTCAACCTTCGATCGCATATGGACTAACATAACAGCTTCCTTTGCATCAGGTATAATCACTGACAGACCAACTGACCACTATCCTACCTTCATCATTGCAAACATGGACATAACACCGCCAGCTAACAAGATACTTACCTTAAGGCTACACAGCAAAGTAGCAAAGGGCAGTCTAACAAATGCACTAACAATATAAACTGGGAATGTGAATTCATTAATACACAGGATATAAATTTATAATCTTACATCTTCCTCTCCAAAACTCTAATCCTCTATAACAGGCATATCAAACATGCAGCCCTTTGCAAGCACATCTGGGGCCCGTATAAATGACGCGGTATTTTTGTCATTTAACCGTGAAATGACCAAATTACTTTCAATTTTCGGTTCTACCTATGTGTGTGTGAGCAGTTATTTTTCTTCAGGAAATCAACAAAAACTTCTCAGAGAACAAGGTTGACTGATCAACACTTGTCATTTCTGATCAAAGTGGGAACCTCACAGACATTTCAACCAGACATAGCAAAAATTGTCATTAAAAAGAGGTGTCAAGTCTCAGGACAAAACACAAAAAAAAAATTGAAGAGCGTAAATAAATGATCATTTTGAACTGTTGTAATTTGTGTACAATGAATTTGTTGCTGTTGCACAGAAGTCTATGTTGTCGTTTTATGGTTTTCCTATGTTTTTTCTTTTGTTAAGCTACTTCATTACTAAGCATTCATAAATGTGGCTAGCTGCTAAACCATTTGTATGCACACTGTATGTTTCTAAGTTTAAGTAATACGAATATTCTGCAATAATTTGTTTTAAGTGGCCTCAATTACTTGTGGTGTGTGGCCCTCATGACAACACAAATATGGCCCATATGGCCCTCAGAGGTCCTTCAGTTTGACATGCTTAC
This sequence comes from Procambarus virginalis, assembly GCA_020271785.1. Taxonomy (NCBI): domain Eukaryota; kingdom Metazoa; phylum Arthropoda; class Malacostraca; order Decapoda; family Cambaridae; genus Procambarus; species Procambarus virginalis. The sequence goes on along the minus strand of WNGS01167372.1, from coordinate 3,367,199 downwards.
TCTGCAACATACACTGTCCTCTCCTCAAAAGCAAGTAAGAGCCAAAAGATTAAACAACCCCTGGCTCACAAGTGGCATATTTAAAACAATTAACAAGAAACACGAATATGATAAAAAGGATTGGCCAAGTTACAAAAGAAGTAGGTAAGAGATACTTATCAACGCTTACAAGAATAATAAGAACCAAACATTCTTTTTTAAGAGAGTAGATTCAAAGGAGCAAAAGGAAATATGAAAGGCACATGGAAAGCCATCTCTAACATCCTAGGATCTAAACAACAATCATATAACAAGCAGATGAAACTCTCCAAGGATGGTTGCAAACTTGCAACACACTTAAAAACAGCAACTGAAATTATTAGCTTCTTTTCATCAATTGGTACTAACCTTACCGAAAACATCCCAGATGTGGAAAATATTTTCCACCAACATTATAGCATAACATGTATTAGTAATTGTCTGTGAAAGCAATTGGACCAAGCATGGCTATTTATTGAACAAGCCAAGCTCTCTCGAGACAGAGAGACCTGTCAAGTCAGAATATTATGACCATTTTGTAATCTACACCTTCCCAGGGAGGCTTCTCTCCATAAATGACTCCATATCAGGATATGTAATTACATCTAACAGCTATAAGCAAATCATTGTAATTTGCCAAAATAAATGCATATACTCAATAAATAATAGCGAGAATCCGTCTTGGATACAAATATCCATGTAGATTCGGAATGGAAACAACAGTTTAGCAGCGGAGTTGCAGAATCTGTGATGAGAGTGACAGACACCGCCTTGACCACTATCTACGTGAATGTGAACACCTGAGAGACATTAGAAATATGTGTAGAATAATAAACCCCACATTGAGTTAGGAAAACACTATTTGTCAAATATTGTTTCTGTTCTTAAAAGATTCCCCCATTTTGCATCCGCAAGATAACGTAAGATTTTAAGGGTTGAGAGATGTTAATGTTCTTGTTTGAGAAGCTGTTCACTTGAGACAGTTAAGCAAGTCCCAGCTGTGTCTGGGTACAAGTGACAGGATGAACAACACAGCGGGTATTCTTCCAATTGGGGAGTGTTGTACATGCTGGTATGGCGGTATGTCCACTCACAGGATGAGTGGCGCTGCCCAATAAACTCGCCCCTCGGGGCAAAATTTAAATTTAAACCACTCGTGCAGTCATCGGGAGGAAAACTTTAATGCAAACTGCTTGTATCGCAAAGAAGACGCTCTAGGAAGTTCAGGTTGTTTAATACCAGCTGTTTAACGACCGTCGACCTGATTGGTGGAGTAAACTGCACATACAATGTGCATATACAAACAAGACACTCTGTTTAGTGTTATAAACGTGTCTTGTCACAATGAGGGGAGTAAGGACAACGATGCCACAGCTGCATCGCCTTCCCTCCCTCACTCAGGCAGGTGTGTGTGTGTGTAATTACCTAAGTGTAATTACCTAAGTGTAGTTACAGGATGAGAGCTACGCTCGTGGTGTCCCGTCTTCCCAGCACTCTTTGTCATATAACGCGTTGAAACTACTGACGGTCTTGGCCTCCACCACCTTCTCACCTAACTTGTTCCAACCGTCTACCACTCTATTTGCGAAGGTGAATTTTCTTATATTTTTTCGGCATCTGTGTTTAGCCAGTTTAAATCTATGACCTCTTGTTCTTGAAGTTCCAGGTCTCAGGAAATCTTCCCTGTCGATTTTATCAATTCCTGTTACTATTTTGTATGTAGTGATCATATCACCTCTTTTTCTTCTGTCTTCTAGTTTTGGCATATTTAATGCTTCTAACCTCTCCTCGTAGCTCTTACCCTTCAGTTCTGGGAGCCACTTAGTAGCATGTCTTTGCACCTTTTCCAGTTTGTTGATGTGCTTCTTAAGATATGAGCACCAAACAACAGTTGCATATTCTAGCTTTGGTCTAACAAAAGTCATGAACAATTTCTTTAGTATATCGCCATCCATGTATTTAAAAGCAATTCTGAAGTTAGAAAGCATAGCATAGGCTCCTTGCACAATATTCTTTATGTGGTCCTCAGGTGATAGTTTTCTATCTAGAACCACCCCTAGATCTCTTTCTTTATCAGAATTCTTTAAAGATTTCTCACATAATATATAGGTTGTGTGGGGTCTATGTTCTCCTATTCCACATTCCATAACATGACATTTATTAACATTAAATTCCATTTGCCAAGTGGTGCTCCATATACTTATTTTGTCCAGGTCTTCTTGAAGGGCATGACAATCATCTAAATTTCTTATCCTTCCTATTATCTTAGCATCATCAGCAAACATGTTCATATAATTCTGTATACCAACTGGTAGATCATTCATGTAGACAATAAACATCACTGGTGCAAGAACTGAACCCTGTGGTACTCCACTTGTGACATTTCTCCATTCCGATACATTGCCTCTGATTACTGCCCTCATTTCTCTATCCGTCAGAAAATTTTTCATCCATGTTAGAAGCTTACCTGTCACCCCTCCAATATTTTCCAGTTTCCAAAACAAAGATCGTCGTGAGTGACTTAGAGTGAACTAAGGCAGTGCCGCCGCCTAAGTAACCTGTGTGTGTGACCTTACCATAAGTGTACCTGCATGGTGTACCACAGCAGCCGCCAGCCGCCACTCATCCTGAGCGTGTACCTCAGTACCTCGAGCGCCCGCCGCTAGCTGTCGCCAGCCGCCGCCGCCACCGCCAGTGCCAGTGTGTGTGTGCGTGTGTCTGTCTGTTAAGCATACAGCACGCCCTACTCACGAAATCATCTCAAGATACTGTGAGTACCCTCCGTGTCTACGAGCGAAACCAGCTATCAGGCCACCTACGAGTGCTTGTATAAACGAGTCTGAGTGAGTGCGTAAGGAAAGATACCTTATCTGTAAGTACAAGATCTTGTCATTGTTTTATTGTGTCTGTGTTGATCTGAGGGGTCAACCACAGTTCTCACCTTCTTATACCTGTCGCAGGTTATAGGTGAATCGACGGTGTATGCGTGTTTATCTGTGTGGTATCACAGCATTTCACTCGTCTGTGGATGTGAGCTTCACATACACCACACATTTAGTTATTGTGTGATTATTATTGTGTTTATTGCATATCATCATTACCGAGTATCCGGTTGGAACTCTTGTGATCCCTTTGCATACCGGCAGTTAGGTTGCCGTGTTAATGATTGGCTGTCAACTGTGTTAAGTTAGGTGTTTCACCACGAGTGGATACGAGTCGATTAGCCAGACGTCAAGAGTCTCGCTAATGCAACCATAGCTTTGCTGACGCCAATCGAAAGTAAATCAAGCACCCTGTGTATTAGTTGTTAAGTTAGTAAATAAACTACTGTTAAGCTTTATGCGGTGTTTCCGTTGAACCACTTCTGAATACTGCCAATATTACTCAAGCCTTCAGCTCTAAGTGTCTTCAACACCGAGTTGCCTGTAAGTCACTAAACTATAAATTTGATGAGGACCCTAGGAGTCCCTTAAAGTGTTACATCATTGAGGAGATTCCAACGACCAACGTGGAGCAGGACCAGGTGAGGCTAGTCTGAGAAGAGACCCACAAGGACTCTAACTCGACCTTGCTCCCAGGCCCTGTACGGTTGCTCTCGTATTTTCTATTTGCTAATTCCGACAGCTTCGTGAAGCGTCTGCCACATGTACATTGGCGACGTACGCATTGCAGTCGTGACTGCAAAAAAGAAAAAAACCCACATCTGGCGCCCAACGTGTTAGGCTTAGTTGGAACCTATGAGCTAGGTTGTACAGTAAAATTTTGTACTTAAATTTTCCCTGAAAATTCAAAAGTGACGAGCAGTATTCAGAGGATGTTTAACACCCTGTTAGGTACACACACCACCAGTATGTCTGAGTGTGTAGAGTACAAACAGCGCTACCTGCATCTTCACCTGGCCTTGACCGCTCGTAGACCTGACGACTACGACACTCTTACTGAGCTAGAGTGTAAGGAACGAGTGGAACAGCACATGAGGGCCGTGGAAGAGGTGATGCTACAAGCACACGGGCAGGGTAGTGCTGAGGTGGCGTGCACGAGTCTCATCATACTGGATGAAGCTATCGGTGGTGAGACCCCAGTGAGAGATAACACAGTGGGAGAGACCCCAGTGAGAGAGAACTTGGAGGTAGAGACCCCTGTGGGTGACGTCACCGAGAATGATGTCACTAGAATCACGCGCGCTGCGGAAGAAAACGGAGTCACGCGGGAATCTAGCCCTTTAAATACTCCGTTGGGGGGATTCTATGGGGAAGAATCTCGGCCCAAAAGGTCCTTGTGGACGACACCAACTCAAAGAGTAGGTATTACAGGCTCGCAATTATTCACCTTAGAGGAATACCGTAACCAAGTTAGGGAGTTGGGATTCGAAGGGAATAAAGTAGCAGAGCAAGCTATGAACTCGGGACTGATCAGCAGGACAGAGAAAGTAAACTGTGGACTGATCAGCAAGAGAGAGAAAACAAACGCTGGACTGATCAGCAGAACCGAGAAAGTACTGAACGCATAGCTCGCATGCAGTTGCAAGCAAGGCAGGATGACCAGACAAGTGGTCGTTCAACGGAGACTAACGTTGAACAAGGTAAGACTGTCAAACTACCTAAACTAGCTAACTTTGATGAGAGGGACGACTCGATGGATGCATACATCAAGCATTTCGAAGGTCACGCCGCTGATTGCGGGTGGGAAAGATCAAAGTGGGCACTCGCTCTTAGTGCATTGTTAAAGGGTAGGGCATTAACTATCTACCACAGTCTGGGTCCGCACCAGCGCGGAGATTACGAGGCATGACAACAACGCCGCTGAACGGTTTTGGCATCACTGCAGACCGGATGCTAGAGAATTTCCGTAGAGCTCAATTGCAAAAAGGCGAGACATATGTGCTCATGTTGCAGCGGTTAGAATCGAGTCTAACCGTTACTGTGAACTCATGGAGACTGCTCCTGGGAGCATGAAGTTCTATCAACTGATGATTCGTGAACAGTTCTTAGAAGCATGCGAATCGTCTCTGCGTGTCAAGCTCAAAGAGCAAGAAATTGTGTCAAATCTGTCTATGGCCAAGCAAGCTGATCTGTGGGCTGGGGCCAGGAGACGGTGAAAGGGGTGAAGCCGCACGAGAGCATCATGCTACAGGCATAGGCGATAGAGCTAATCTTAAGACTGTGTGTCGGGGGAGCAGGGAAACTCCTCCAACAAGCATGTGCACAAGTGCTACACCTTGGTAAGCCAGGTCATCGTGCAGCTGATTGCAAGGTAA